>UXSR01000351.1:0-40633 GCA_900604375.1 Mesocestoides corti
GCACTGCCGAAGATACTCTAAGTAGGATGGAACCAAGAGGGAAATTTGTTGAACCCACTGGAGTGACTGGTAAGGCCATCGCATATTCTTATTTCAGAACTGAACAAAGTGCCAACCTGGCATTGCGTGTACACAATCATCATGTATGAGCATAATTATGGATTTAAATTACGACAAACATTTGTCTGCGGCAGCATGAATTCACCTCGCTACCTGGTTGAAGGTCACTTCGAGGTGAGTATGAAGAAATCCAGACGCCGATTGAAAAAAATCGATTAAAATAGCATTCTATCACGCCTGGTTGGACCTGTCGGGAGTACGGCCCATGCTTGGATGCTGATCGCCACCTATAGCAAGTTGTTTAATATTCGTGCGTTGACAGCTGCTGGGGTCTGTGCGATGCACCACGCATTTACGTGTAACCCGAAAGTGGTAAACACAAAAATTGGCCCACGGTCAAGTGCAATGAAATCCAAACAAATTTTTGAACTTTTCGATTCAAGGAAATGAACCGGTTTTGAATGGTCCTAATGGTTTTACCGGTGTAAACATACCTGATCCTCAGATCTTGAAAACCCCTGCATTCAGTTAGCCGAAAATCAGAGTAGTTAACGTAGGTCCAATTAATGCCACGGATCATCGTTTGGGGTTGACAATGAGACCAGATCAGTGTTCCGGAAGAGCTAATTCAAACGAAGGGATTCCACATCCTCATTTAATCCTCTCTGGAGCCGATGCCCTGGATTGGGCTCGAACCAGGTTCCTTTAAACCCTCGAACTGCACGAAGGCACTCCGAAGAGAATGGACTGACCAAAAATTACGACGATCACATCCCTTACGGAATGATTTTGTGGATACCAGATCTCAAATGTTCACGATTGATGGATGATCGATCGTAAACAGGTCAGTACGTAGGCATCGTACGTGCCCTAGTCCTTAAGGTCATTTTCGCCGTGACACAAATTAAGACTGGCGACAACCAAACAGCCCAATCAGGTAAAAGGTGAATTCATGCTGCTACAGGCAAATGTTTGTCGTAATTTAAATTCAGAATTGTGCTCATACATAATGATTGTGTATATGCAATACCAGCTTGGCACTTTGTTCAGTCCTGAAATAAGAATTCAACACGTGAACAGTTTTGTCTAAACTCAAATACAGCGGTGGAATGCAATTTTAAACAAAAACGTTATTAGTGTTCTCAGCGCAAGTTGACAATCCCGGGAAGCCAATTCAACAGTAATCAAATGAACCATGCATGTATTCCCACACTTTTAACCTTGAGACATGAGCAAACTGTGGCTCCATGTTAACAAGGACTCGCAATAACTCGGTTTATGAAGCATATTTGGGCAATTTGATTTGATAGCTTCTTCTTGAGGTGCCTCTGAGATAGACGGTTGGGGTCAGTGAACAGAATTAACTTGATTTTAATGCAGGCTACGTTGAAATACGATATTCACCACGATCTCAGGGAATATGTGATGGCCTTACCAGTCACTCCAGTGGGTTCAACAAATTTCCCTCTTGGTTCCATCCTACTTAGAGTATCTTCGGCAGTGCAATGCTATCTGAGACGTGGGCTGGTGTTCAGCAGTGTTGTCGCATAATTTCTGTGCCCTTGTTGGAAGGTGGACAAATTGTTTTCATTATTTCATTGCCCAAAACTGACTAAGTTTGAGCACTAACCCATGGTCATTCTAAGTAAATTGATATACTGTAGAACGTACGGAGGACCGTCCGTTTTTTATCAAATTACCACGATAATCCCAGTGTGAGGTCTTCTGTTTTCACGAAAACGCACACCTAGGAAATCAAAAACATTTGGCCAGAATCCCTTTTGCACATTAGTGAGACAGACAAAGGCAATCACGAGAGCGCATATTGTGGTTGGCAACGTGTGTGCGGCTTGAGCACGTAACTTTCCAATGTACGCCGATGCCTTGCCACACCAGGCGACAAGTCTCCGATCACCACAGTAAACGGTTGTCGTCTCGGTGTGGTTCGACACCCACGTCATGACCTCTGCACACTCGGTTGACCCCATTCGTACCTCAAGCTGACTGTGAACATCCAACCAGAAGCTTGTGATTCAAGAACAGCGGTTCACCTGACACCAAACGAGAAAGGAGTTCTCAACTGAACGACACACCAAGGTGGCGACTTTTTCAACTGCTGTGGTGCACGGTTGCATTCATTTCATTGCCTTTTTCCAAAGCACAAACACACGACATGCAAAATTGCCTCGTGGTGAATCGAGCCGTGGTGCAGAGGAAGTGGAAAGTTCAGTGACGCCGAAATGCCTCCTGTGTTCGTTCACGACCATCATTTAATTTTAAAAGTACATGGAGTTGTGTTCGACGCTCGGCGCGGTCGAGTGCGTGTGTTGTAGCTTAACCAGGTCAAGGGGTACAGGCAGAGTATTGTACCAGAAATGAGAAATGTGGCGCCATAGCTGCGCATGCTGTTCACACCAGTGAATTCTGTAGGAAAGTGTGTTTTTCTCGTGGGAACGTAAAAGCGGGCATCAACTTTTACGGTGAAGCCTTTTGTGGTTGGTTTACGTGTTAGTAAACACCTAGCACGATAGAAGCCAGAAGCTACTGTCAAACATCGGTTACAAAACTGAACTGCTCAAAATCCAATTGCATGGGACAGGTTTTTATTGCGTCACACAGGTGGCCACGGACACTGGTTAACACGGAAACTGATCATCGTTGAACGAAACACCATCAGACAAACCCAATACAATAGGAACACTTACTTGTCGGCGCAATTTATCAAAACTGTCTGCTTAATTTCCAAGTGGTGCATAAGTGCGAGGGGTAGTTTTGGCATGTGTACAGTCTATGAAATATGTAACTATCTCTGGTTTAGAAAAATAGCTTCTTTTTCATTAAAACAAATTCGCACTAACAAGTAGGATAGAGTTTAAAAATTTTACCTTGGTAAAGTACTTTTGCTTGAAGCCATTGTTAAGGTCAAATTTTGTTTAAATCAATCACCTCGTTGTTGAATGCGTGAATATTTTGAAATTCATGTGGTAGTGTAAGTGCAGAACCAATTCCCCTGCTTTGCAGAGGAGCCATGTTAAACAGTCGCAAGCATTGTTAATATTAAAAGAAGAATATCTAATTTAATTAACAGAAAAGCAATTAACACATTAATGAATGGAAAATTTAAAACCGGGCATGTTATATCTCGTGTATCAATCTCTGCCTTTAATTTTGCTAAAGATGTTGTTTTAATGAACTAAACACTGTTTTATTTTAAAGTCAAACTAGCCCAAATTAATTGTGTGCTTCTTTGGAATTTTTGAAACTGTCGTCAGGATAATTTTGCAAACAGTCATTTCGGGCCCAATTAACATCTTGCAAAGGCCACCAATGTTGCAGCACCCTATTTTTAAAAAGGAAACTTTTTTAAATACCTTTTCCCATGCACACAACAAAGATACTCCAATGTTCTCGGTTCTCAAAGCTGATTGGTTGCACAGGTGATGCCAGCAATGTTTCTTCGAATTCCCATTGGCCAGCCAATTCGAACTAATGAGAGATCATATAAATGGTCAATTGAAACACACCAAATCCGGAGTTCTACCGATTACTTGAAACCGCCTCCAATGCTAAGACATGGGCGTGTTTCACTGAGATATCCGCGTTAAGCTCGACAACAAGGTGTGCGTGTTCACGATGTCGGCAGTAGTCTTGATCACTCTTGCCATTGCGTGTAGCGTGTTGGCGCGTCCCCTGTCGGTCATTGACGATCAGGAGGAACAGGAACTCCTGACTGATCCCCACTTCGCCGGCTGGCTGCAGGCCCAAGAGCCACCGCCGCCACCACCACCGCCGCCGCCGCCTCCAAGTGCCTCTCGAAGCTGGAACAACATCTTCAGGTTCATGGCACGCCTGAACGACTACTACGTGCTCTTCGGCAGGGCAAGGTGAGCACACTGCGAATGAACCAGTCAAAATAAACTAGAAATGACGGTGTTAGCACTGAATGCTTGCGATTTTATTGGCCTGTGACGCACCCAAAAGACACGTCTTAATAGCACTGTGCTAAGTGAATGTGTTTTATACAAAAATGACATTTTGCCTCAAAAGGCAATAAAATATATTGTTGGACTTGTGCGGTTTCATTTTTCAAAAAAAACATTTCTATTCATAATAAAAGGTAACTGGATAATTTGAGTTAATTGTCATATTTTTATATCTATACCCTTTCAATAGCGGCCGGTATTTTGAAGAACTTTGCCAAACCAAAGGCAACCACTTTGTTTTAAACCAACTTTCGAAAAAAAGGTTTATTGAACAGTTCTGAGTAGCAAAAATATTTTAAAAGTTATCCCGTTTCATTGCACAAGAATTTTAAGTATTATCCATATATTCGTGTAGAAAATTGTGAATATCCTTTAATTTAATTGGTTAATATCGTTGGCTAATTTTTTTAAAACAGGTTTGGATAATCGACACAGTCAAAGAGGCCTCCCTGTCTCCCTTCTCGAGTTTGTGCATTTATCTAGTTGGATTTGTTATGAAAATAAATTATGCATTGTTGGAGCAAACGTATTTCTCTTTTTTCTGCCTTGCGTCTGAAAATCGTGAAATTCTCGGCGCATTTTCATGGTTCAGTTGATTTTAGAATTTTAACAGATACAGCTCAAATAATTTTTTATTATTATTGTCAAGTAGGTTTTAAAATTTTGCATCCATAACTTATACCTGCGGGTTTAATGTCAGCAATACGAAGCCCCACAAAGGCCTATACTTTTGTGTACGGGAACATGTGCTGGTAATGCACACAAAAAGTAAATGTTATTGATAATTTAACTAGTAGAAATTATTATTTTGCGCGAAAAAAAGAGCTCATCCATGAAGTTTTAATGAAAATTTAACTGAAGATCGATGGTCGCCAAAGCAGCGTGTCAAGGAATAGTGCGAGTGAAAGTTTCCCGATTAAATAATTTTTGTTTTGACGTTATTGGGCAAGTCTTAATTAGAAAAATTCGACAAATTTGGTCGTGCGTTCACACTCCTCTAGAATGAGAACCTTTAATTTGTTTTTCTTGTTCGCGCATTTAATGTCCGAAAACAGATTAGTGTACGTACTAATTTGTTGGAAGTAGTCCTAATATTTCAATTTAGGATTTAAAGTTGACATTTGCGTACTTGAAATTCAAACTGGCTGCGGTTGGTTGGATTTTCTGAAATTTAACTCGACACACCTGAATTCTTCCAGGAGTCCTTGAATAGTTGCCGTCACTTCCATTGTGCATTAATGTCAAGTGAAAATTTGCACAACGTCCAAGACGCAACAGGTCTGGTTTGGGATGATACGAGCGTTCGAGCTGCTCAGATTCTCTCAGGTGCAGTCAGGCTCTGACCATCGTCGTTTGAAAGGCGTCGAATATTTTTTCCAACGTCGCTTTTATCTTATATTCTACTAATTTATATTAGTAGCATGATCAAATGTCTGTTTCATGTAAATGAACTTTAAAAAAGTAAAATGCCGATCAAGAAAACAGAAGCTCAGGTTGCTAGATTGTGTAATGATAGAATTATACTATAAAAAACATCGTAGTATAATCTCTTTAGACAAAAGAAACGTGATAGATCAAAATCGTTTTCCACCAACCAATGAGGTCTCGACTACCACGTTCCTGTCTTTCCCATTTTAAAAGTGCAGGTCTGGGAGTCTGCATACGTCATGACTCATGAACTGCTTAAAAACCGCTGCAATTAAATTCAAAGCAGCCGCGCCAGTAAATAATGTCTGACGATACGGTTGTACATTAGTGGGCTGCATCAAATGCTTGAAAACAGGTCTACGTGTGTACTAATTTGTTGTAAGTAGAGTGATAATTCAGAAATATTTTTTTTTCGGAAAATGAATTGAGATTTGCGAACTCGAAATTCAAATTAAGTGCTGCCTGTTGCACCTCCTTGAAATTTCGTAATTTCGAGGCCTATAGTGTTTTGGCCAAAAAAATCTAATCGTCGAGTTTAGTTAGGGATGAAATTTTGCTAAAATTACTATAGCCGCACATCACCATCATTGTTTAAATTAAGTGACAAAATTTAAATTTACCCTCTAACGTGAAGTTAGAAACTGCAAATTTATAGCCATTTTACTCTGCAAAATTAATCCTTTTTTAAATGCTAGATATACCTGGGGGGTAATGAAACAAATCAGATGAAAAAAACGAACGCCTTGACTTTTAAAATATTTTGAAATGAAATAGCTTCAGTTAAACAAACCGTCAGAGTGCATGCTTATTGGCCCAAACAGTCCAGCGTTGTTTAAATTCTCTAACCAATAGAAATTGGTCTTGGGAAATCTTGTGTCGTGGGTTATTGATCTGTTTTTTTGTGGCTAAAACAATGGTAGGTTACGGGTAATTTAGTTTTTACCTAGGCGAAACCTCTTCAACCTAATCAGGCTATTCAAAGCTCTGATATTAATGTGATTAGAAACTGCTCACCTCGTCGCCCTGATGGGGCCTTACGAAAGGCAAATTTGTTATAAATTAATGGCAAGCGTGGGCGTTTGACATGTTACTCAAATTCTGATAGTAGTATGCGAGTTCAAGGTTACAGCAGAAGAACAAGATAGGCGATTTCTGGATTGACTAAAGCAAGATTTCGCTAAAGTTTTGCAATCGCTGAAACAGTTTCAGCGACAAGCGCCCTCAAACAGCGTTTCATATCGATCCTCCTTATCATTGGGCGTTTATTCCGTTCAAAGTTCCCAGTGTCAGCGTCCAATCGGAAAACAGAATGACGATCAAACACGACAACTTTTGACTGTGGTGCTTAGTGTCCTATCGTTTGATATGTGGACTTTTCTTAAGAATGCAATTTAAATACCTAAACAAAGGTCACAACGATAGGAGTAATCAGGTTTCAAATAATCGATTTAAAGAATCGATTAAAGTCACATTTATAATGCCTGAATGCAGCTCAGGTTAGCGTGCTGATGGCCAATATTGTGCTTAGCTTCACGTGCAATGGCCTTGGTATATTGATTTTAAACTTAAACGAAGATCTCTACGCAAAGAGTAAGCAGAAATCGAAAAAATCGATTTAAAGAATCGATTAAAGCCACATCTTATCATGCATGAATACAGCTCACGGTAGCGTGGTGATGGCCAATGCTGTGTTTAGCTTCACATGCAAAGACTTTGGTATATATTTATTTTTAATTTTTCTTTGCGTTGTTAATTATTACTGCGACAAGCTACATGGCCGAAATTTTTTTTAAAAAACAACATTTTTTTCAATCACGGCTAAGTGCCCCACGTTAATCACTTTGTTGTCTGTTTACACTTACGTCAAATGACAAGTTGTTTATTAGAAAAAACCAAAAGAAGCTAGACGCGTCATGACACCGACGAAACCTTCTAGGACTCAAGAAATCATCGATAATGAGATTAGGGGCTAAATTGGCACAAATTATGTCTTCTTATAGTCTTGCGCGCCCACACTTTAGGTACCCGGTCTAGGCCAATTTATTCCCTCTCTGTGTTAACTTGGAACGTGGTTTTTGTGCTTATAAATTCAGACTCTTCGCAGTCATGTTGTGTAAGCATAAATAATTCAGACACAAAACGTCATCAGTAATTTACAGATTTCAACACGTTAACGGTAAAACACAATTTTCCAAGGTTCTCTTTAGTGCAATATGTGTGCGTGTTTTAATCTAAAAATTTCAGCGGAGCGCTGTTCAAAGCGACCATTAGCAGTGATTTTCCTTATTTAGTGTTCACGGAATGCAATTCTTCGACGTTTCTGATTGTCTGTGTTGTTCTTCGATGATATATACAATCGCCAATCGAAATCACGCAAGTTTAAGGGCAGCGTCGCTTGTCACTTCACCTCAGCTGTGCGAGATCTAGAATATTCTCTGAAAACGATTGTTTCCTGGACAAAAAGCCAAGCCTGTCAACACCTTTAACCACCTGTTGAGAATCGTGTTCATTTTACAATTGCTGATCCGATCTCTCCGCCTCCGACAAAGGGTTCCTCTTTTCGCAGCATGTCGCCAGCCGCGCGGATCCTCAACTCCCCCCTCATTCATACGGACATTTATCCTGGATTATCCTCACGCCTATGTCTCGATGTTAGCGCATGTATGACTCACACACCCGAGGTACAAATACGCACGCGCGAACCCCACACACGACACAACGACACCAACGCGGTTGAGCTCTGAAGTAAACGGTTGTGTCCACGTCCACTCCAGTCTTCTTCATTGAGGGTATTAGGCAAGCGCAATTGGACCAGGGTTAATTCCGTGGCCCCGGCGTGGTTCAAGACCACATGCTTGACTCACAACACACATGCCAACGGACTTTTCAAACAGTTACAACGCGAAGGCAGGCGTAGTTAAAATTGATTTTCAATTTTGCTTTAATTGATCATCGATAAACCAATCAAACTTGGCATTTTTTGGTGGGAAATTTGAAATTGCAACACGAGAACTTCTCACACAAGGCTTGAGCAAAATGGTATAAAAAAAATCGATTGCTTGCCTACTGCAGTTATTTTCTGCGATAGTTAAAAAAATATTTTGCTCGAGGAAGAGGATTACAACGCATTACGTGGCAAATGCTTGCCGCAACAATCCAATAGTAAAACTGAGGCACGACTCTGCGAAGAGATTTCTAAGAGTCTGAAAGGTTGGGAATTTAACTTAGTGTGACCACTTAAAGCAACTTGGGTTGTGCATTTTTTTTACAGAGCAAGCAGCTACATTTTTCCGAAACAATCAGTAAAACGGTCATTTCCTAAATCAAGTCATAGTTGAGGATGTAAAGGTGGTTTGTGTATAACAACGCAACAGAGCAAGGAAGCTGGACGCATGGAATCGGAAGGGCAGAATGCTGTGGCTAGAGTTTCAGCACTACCATACAACCCTCCAGTTAACAGCCCGAAACACCCCTAGAACGGAGTGGAAAAAGAGGCGACAGAGGACACGACCGTTTATTAGCTCCACGCCAGCCAAATGTGTGGATGAGTGAACGGGTGACAGGCGTCTGATACAGCAACCAATGGGAGAGGGGATGAGTCATTGTCACCGTCAGGTCGGCAGCCAGGGTTCACTCAGGCGCGATCGCTGTTAATCCGCTACAAGGATCCAGTGGAAGTTGCGACGATCAGCACGCAAACAGTATCGAGCACGGATGCAATCGATTATCCGTGCAGCGATTACGCTTTACACGCGAACAGGCGTTCAATCGATAATTTTAAATGCACTTCACGTAGCTAAGTTCGTTCAGCGATCGATGTCAAGCCTTCCGATATAGACTGTCGCCTTACCTCGCGATCAGCACTTTTAGCTGCCACAGTCTTGCTGTAGCAATAAGTCGATTGAACCCCGCTCTCTTACGGTATTCCTCTTCTCAGTCGATGCGTGTCCTTCATAGAACCACATCGGAGATGCCTAAAGGAGTCCATATGTGTCCGATGAGGAAATCGGAGTGGAATACCCGTTCCAAGATTCTTCCTCGTAGCCGTAAAATAACTACGGGCAACACACCCAACTCAATACCCTTATCTACAAAAAAGTTCGATGTTTGTCGATTGAAAAAGCGTCAACTTTCACCATGGCAACGCTACACAACATGTCGCTTGACGTGCACCGCAGGGACGGGAGAACTTAAACTGGCGAACACTGTGGCACCCTGCCCAGTCCCTTTATGTTTTCATTCGCCTCGTTTCTTTTAAAATAATTTGAATGGCAAAAAATTGGTTATTTAGAGGTTTTCACAAAGCCAAAAAATTAAAACCTATCAATCGTTGCGTGGAGAACGATGCATTATTGATTGATCGATCATACTTTTTTTAATAACTCAGAGCGCGTTTTAAAGGGTGCAGAGTGTGTTCTTGCGTGCTTCATGTGGTGATTTAAAACACAATTCTGCCTTTTTTCGTCACAATCTCATTTAATTTAAGTTAGGAACATGTGGGTGGGCATCACTGCAGTGCCAACCTGTCGAGAAAGAGGTGTCCCATCGAGCCCACGCACGTTGGTTTGAAGAAAGGGGTTTGCTGAATAATTTTTCGCAACGTAAAACGCATCTGTGGAATCCGCACTTCTTACAATCGCAGGCAAAGTAGTTTGTTTAAATAAATGCGCTTTAAATAGCCGATGACGTGGATTATCGATTTACTGCCCAGCTGTTCAATGCACAGCACGGCCACGTTAACCCTCTTCAAATCTGATTATGCGTGATTAGTGATCAAAAGGGAAAGGAAATCGATACAAAACCCCAACGGACTTGAATGGGAGTTGGAATCAAACTGATTTTCGATTGAAACTTGTTTTCATGCCAATGCACCACGTGTTTTGGACAGTTAAATGCTCAAGGATTGCAGTACGAATTGTCCAATAAACAAATCAGTAGGTCTAGTCGATAGATTTAAAAAATTCTCATGCACATCTCGCTTCATTTAAAATTATTCTTATAAATCAAAACTAGCGCATGACTTCATCCAATCACAGGCGACAATTTTTTCCAAACAAACGCTATCCTTAGTGCTTCTTTGTCCATTAGGCACGGGCCAGTGTTTACATTTGTGCATTTTTTTCTGCCAAAGCAATACCCCAAGTCAAGATACAAGCGACAATAATTTTCACCAATTGCACCTCTTGTTTTAGTGCAATGTGAACGATTTTGGCACTCATTCCAAATAAATTCCTGGCGTGAATATCGATTTCCGATGTGCTGGACCGAGATCAGGAAAAACCAGCCAGAATCGGTTAGATTTTCGAACCATTTCTAGTGGCCTTCGTTTATGCCGAGGCCGCTAATAGAACTGCCGAAGTATGAAAGTTTAAATTTGTCCTCAAATGTTCCCTAGAATGTGCATTTAATGCTTCGTTAATTTTCGGAACATTCTACTGGAACAATCGTGTACTTATAACAGATAGTTACATAAAGTCACTTTCCCATGTTATCGAGAAAAGTACACGCTGAGCAGTGGGCTTAGACGAGTGCAGTTTTTGCACGCATTAATTAGGCAGATGCGCACGAACGGAAGCAGCAAAACACCGCCCCGATAAACTGCCACCGCGTGCCTGGAGCACCAGCGCGACTCCGTCAATCAATTTCAAGGCTTTCGTCTACCGACGACAATCACGACTCTATTCGCACTAGTCTGTGGGCCCGCAGAAGAATTTCGAGGTAATTGTCAAGTCCCAGTGTCAGTTGTGAAAAAATAAACCCAAGAGTGGTCTGTCATCACCGATTTTTATAAAAAACCCGCTACAAATATTCCAAGTAAGGCCGTTTCCTTGTACTCTGGTTATTCTAGCAGATTACATTTCCAAACAACATCTCTAAATCCACGACAGTAACAGTAGGTAATCAGAAATTAGTGCTCGACCGTTAGATATTGACAGAGCGCATTCTAGTCTTGTTTTGTCTGAATAAATGGGATTAAATGTGTCAATTTTTGGGCCAAATTATTAATTAATTTTGAAAAAGAAGATATCAAGAATTAGCGGTAGGCTAATGCATGTACAATCGAAGCTTTTGAAGTCTTAACTTTAGCACAATTTCGACGTACACGTTCCTACATGTTGTAACAACCTGTTAAGTGTGAATAAAATATTGCAGGGCCTCGTGATGCGCACAATTGAGCTGAATATTTACAAATATCCCTCAAGTCCCATGAGTACACCTCACACAATTTTGCGTGTTTAGGTCCATTGCTTCAGGTTAAAAGTGCACGAAATCGTTGTAATTCAAGATAACGTATGTAGCGGCCGAGCTTAACACTGCCACAAAATCCTACAGACAACAGCCAATCACAATCCGAGAAGAGAGAAGACAGGGAGTCGAAAGAGAACACGACCGTTTATTGGCGTCACGCCAGTCAAGTCGAGTCGGGTCAAATCGAGTAATAAACTTCTGTGTGCGTATCGATCCGCGTGCGTTACAGGCGACTGCTAACAAGAGCCAATAAGAAAGAGGGTGAGTCATTGATACAGCCGGGCAAGCATACACGCATCACTCGCGCGCGCGGTGGCTGTCTGTCCACTACGGTGCATTCGCGAAAAAATCGATTGATTTGTGTTCGCTCACGAATGCTAACTGTGCCGGCTTGCTGGTCGCCACACGTAGAATAGTCCTGGAACATTTTATGCGTCATTATTGGGAAGATTGTTTTGGAATTCCATTGTTCGATGGCATCCACAGATCGGTTCAGACTATTCCGAATTTTCCGCTAGTAGAATGAACGATGAATGAACAAGTTCGTTTTTTGCGGAACTTGTTTTCGTGGCAATCGTTGACAGGCTTAGAAAATTATCACGCAGAAGCATCACTTGAGCAAAACACTGAACAGGACGTGCGCTACACCTCTCATATCCCTAATGTCGCGAGTGAATCGTTACAAATAATGTTATGCTGTGCTGTTTTAAGCATTCACGTGAGCTACACAAGGTCTAATTTAGTGTTTTGGTTAATTACTTGTTTGAATCAGAGCAGAATAATTTTCGCGCTTTAACTGAATTTCATGAAATCTTTGCTAATCCACATGGTGCTTAAAATCGGCACACTGCAAGAATGTTGTTTAAATGCATGGTGAATTATTGGTGTAGGTCAAAAGGGAAAACATTTGGGTTGCAAAATTATTTGACTTTTATTAATTAATCTACTGCGATAATCGTGTTTGCACACTAGAGTGCATAATTTACTTGCGAGAAATTTCTCCGTGAATTTTTATTTCATTCCAAGGATGATTTCTATCCCACTAACGTCTGTGGTAGCCATGGTAACAGGGTTATCACAAAGACGTAATCTTTATGATAGTGAGTGATGTTTTGCGGCAGCTGAAATCTCATGAAAAAGGCGTCAAAGGGAAGTGCTAAAAATATGCTGCGGGAATAAGGATGGAACAGCAAGCGGAGTCACATGTGCCTGGCGTATCAAGGCCTTTCTCTAAGGCCTGGGAGGAGGACTCTTGTCGCAAAGGCGATACAGGGGGTGGGTAGGGTCCTGAGTAGCATTGATGACATTACCAGGTCGATAAACTGTTCGTCATTTCAACAGATGAACTTCCTGGAGTGGCCTTTTGAGGTTTTGAAAGGGTGTGACACATGACCAATGACGAGTCTAGGACACATAACCTCTTAGAATGCCAGAGTTTACGACGGCAGAAGATAAAAAGCACATTCGGGACTGCAAATTCATACAAACGCCAACAGAAAGAAATGCTTCTAAAGCACGAGAATTAATTTGTAGTGTTCTTGGTGCCGACCTTGTGTCTTACGAGGAGCACAAACGCCTTAGAAGTAATGAGTTTGTTGTGAATCGTGTTTATTCACATCCCCTAATCCGATCGCTCCACCTTTGACAGAGGGTTCCCCTTCTGCGTAGCATGGCCCCTCATTCACACGAATATCTATCTTGGATTATCCTCACCCCTAGGTCTCGATGTTAGCGCATGTATGACTCACGCATCCGAGGTATAAATACACACGCGCAAACACCAAACACGACACAATGACACTAACGTGGTTGATCTCTGAAGTAAACGGTCGTGCCCACGTCCTCCCCGGTCCTTTCCTTCATCGCGGGTATCAGGCAAGCGTAATCGGGCCAGGGTTAATTCCGTGGCCCCGGCATGGTTCAAGGCCACACGCTGGGGCCCACAACAAGTTCGATCTTATTGATCAGCGGCGCCTCAGCCAGCAGCCTCGAAAATTTGAAGATGCGGAATCACAAGCTCTACTGGATGAAGACTCAACGTCACTACAGTAAGATCTGCCAACTCAGTTAGGCGTCAGCCAAACAGCCTTCCCACCAAGTGGGAAAAATTCAAAATCTTGGAAGTTTGCTCCCCCCCAAGTGTGTGGGCTGAACGCAACCTATGAACAAAACGCATGACCCCATGCCTTTCACTGCTTTCCCTCCAGCATCCAAAAGACTTCCTTGGAAAATTGTGACGGTGATGAAAAGCATGTTTTTCACTAGAATCCCAAACCTAATGCAAAAGGAAGCAGATACCGGGCATCCTAGGACTCTCCTGTGGTTCCGGTAGGACATGACGGTTAAACCTTTTTGCACGTTCCTGGAAACTAGTCAGAAGATGACTGCGAAACGCTAAGACCGACTGTTAAACAAACCGAAAGAAGACGTTGATCAGAAAAGGCCATTTGCTGGACAAGGAAGCCTTCAAGTCACAGTGCTGATCCATGACTGCGCTCAACCACATCACGTTACCAGCGCGACTCATTAGACGCTCTTGAACTTGGAATCGGAAGTTCATCCACACGTGGCATATTCACCAGACCTGGCCCCATCCGACTGCCAGTGGATAAACAGTTTAAACCACTGATCAATGCTGGTGAAGTTACTGTTTCGAAACCTGGAAGCTTCTTTCGCCACGGCGCTTGTACGTTGCCCGAGAGACGGCTCAAGGCCGTAGGAAACGATGGACGACATTGCCACGATTTGGTTTGCTGTTCTCGATGTTTTAATTATAAGTAAATTTGCGGAAAGATCTAAAAAAAAACTAAGTAATATAGCAAACACTAAGCGTGTGGCGATCAACGATCGGACATTGTTAACAGGCGTTTTAGAGACCGATGTTAGGCGATTCAGTATGACATGAAGATTTGTCAAACTACCGAACTGCGCGCCGTCTGCGGTCGCCTTGTCTAATTATATCACCCAAGTGCAACTCGCTCAGAAGCAATTTGAAAAAACTCGCGATTTTTTTATAGACATCTTACGGAGGCGTGCAAGCAGCCAAAACAACGTGATAATCAGACGCAAATCCCAGACACTCCCCAGAGAAGTAGTTTAATGCAACGAAAGTCCAAATTTTCCTGCCTGGAAGAAAATGGTACTTGTGTGAAATGTTCATTGCCGTGAGAAGAAAATGTTCGCGTACCGGCTGGTGCTCACTGAGGGTACAAACAATTCATCCGAAACACTATTTATGCACCACGTGTTAGTCAAATAAAATACAGTAAGGGGATTCATCCGAAAACCAATATTTATTTGTGTTGAATCCCGTTGACGCTGTAACACGTCACCCTAGCGTGTAAGGAGCGAACGCGTCATTTTACAGCCACGTAATTTGTTTAAATCTGAGGGTGCATTAACACGAGGCCTGCAGGACAGATAGTGTTGACGTTTATTGGTGATCACCACCCCATCTTTAGTGTAAGAGAACAAAGCAGTTAAGAGACAAATTTTGGCCCACAGATATGTTCATAAATGTCGTTTATTGCTACAGCTTAAACATGCGCGTTTGACGATCGATCGCTGAACGAAAGTCACCAATTCAACAAAATCGATAGAAGTCACATTCACTCATGCCTGGTGAATTCAATTTAGTGAAAACGAGCATGATAGTTTTGTGCTGTCACGTGGTCGCTCGGCTAGAAAGTGCATGACCCCCTTGGTAATCGCGCGGGCATTATTCGAGGCCAGGGCTTTAGCCAAATCCGGATGCACTATCGTCGGCAAATCTTTTCGCGCTGCAATCTTGGATGACTTGCTGTGATGTTCTTAATTACCGACACCGCAGTCTGATTACGCGTTTTTCTCTTCGGCAATTGACCGACAAAAATTGTGTTTTGTGACGATTTGTCGACTAAACAGGATATTAATTACGTGCCTGGCTTTCTCGCGGAAACAATTTTGAAATCGTCCATGTTACTAGCAATCGAAACACCACAGATTCAAAAAAATGGATGATCACATTTTGGGGATTTAGACAATACTTAATCTAGTCAACAGACCAATGGGATTAGCAGCAGTAACAGACACATCTCTTAGGTATAATGTCATATATTTCCATTGTATGCTAATTCGGAAAAAGTGGCCCAATTTACGAGTATCGGATTGCAGACACATCGCGACTTATTCTTGTGAATGTGCAAAAAAATCTGGAAATTGTTGTGCAGCTATAAGCGCAACCATGATTGAATGTCGGCAGAGTTACTGACAGACTGACATTAAAGAACAGGTACATGCGGCTGTGGCGAGCAGCAAGCGAACGCTGGTAGCAAGTGCGAGCGAAAATGATTCAATTGGTTTACGTGAAGGCACTTCACGCAACTGTATTCGTTCAGGGGTCAATGTTTAGCCGATCCGATATAAGCTGATTTTCTACCTTGTACACACACACCACTACCACGTTTATAAGCTGAGTGACGCGCCATCTGCATTTTCCTATCTTCTTCGGTCGAGCCGTGTCAGTGTAGACCGTTGGCCCCGGCGTGGTTCAAGACAACATGCCGGGGCCATCAACAATTGGTAACACCGGCTTTGAACGTTTTTCGACCTTTCCAAATTGGTAATTGGCGATTTTCCGGTACGACCTAAGTGGTGTGTTGAGTCCGTCGCACGTCTTAACAAAAAAGTCGCCTCTCAAGCCATTATGCTCTTCTTAGAATATAAACATGTGATAGTTACCCTTGAGCAACACTCGACACCAGGCCCCGATTCCGTCTTTTCGCTCAACCTGGATTCCGCTCTACACCTACCTGTATCAGACTGGTTTCAAACAGGTTTCATCTCTGGCCCCGATCGCCTCTGGACGACTCCCAATCTCCGGACGCCGCTAACCTATGGGCGATGATGTTCGATTCCTATTGTTTCGTGGCAATCTTTCCATTTGTATCAGCATAAATCCATCTCCTTTCTCATCCTGGCCTCATCAATCGAGTCCCTCTTTTATAATTCACATTGCCGCATTGCTCGACCTTCATTGGCCTCGATATCTGACCCCCATCCAACAGACATTTTCGACGGATTCGAACGACGTCAACGGTCTTACGATTCACCATCATGCACAACCTTTCCAACGATCAACCTTTCAGATATCCAGCTGGTAGAAAAGGTTGCATCACCAACAGCGATTCATCTCAAACGACTTCTGACAGCGAACAGTGATGCTGACCGTTTCAGTCACCATTATACTGTGCCAACTCGCCTCGTTTGAACATTCAGTAGGGGCACATTTCGATTGAATTAAAGCTACCGCATGCACTTTAGAATTCCTGTTGAAAGAAAATATTCGCCAATTCTTTTTACCAAGGGGGGGAGAGTTGTGGCGAGCAGCAAACGAACACAGCGGTCGTGAGCGAAGGCTAGTAACATGCGTGAGCGAACATGATTCAATTGACTTACGTGAAGCGTTTCAAAATCGCACCGGTTGGCCTCAAAAAATCCTTTGCTTCGAGACGCAGAAAATAGGTTGCAATTTTTCAGAATTATTCCGTAATGCACTGGAATGTAGCATTCTTAAGCCGCACTAATTTGTTTAATTTAACTCGCTAAAAAACGTGTCTTAGACACATTTAGTATTTTACCGCGAGAGTCACCTGATTCCGCGCATAACTGCGGCGAATTAGGGAAAACGAGGAAGTCGCTTTAAAGTTACAGACATGGGGAAGTAAAATACAGTCTAGTATAGGGAAGTGAAGCCAGCTAATGCGTAGATTGTTCAACGAGTTGGCTTCTGCGTAGTAGTTGCGTGCGTGGAGTGGTTGAGGCACGATGCCGCAAAAAATAAGACGGAGGAACAGTCATTTATGGAGTCGTAAAATGAGGCGTTTTAGCAGGAATAAGGTAGTTAGCTTGTTTAACATCGCTTAATATCGATCTGTGAACGAACATCGCCGCGTGATTTGGGTTCAAGTTAATCGATTAAAACTGCGTTCGATCACGCTGGTTAATCGAGACTCGTCTGGCGGATTTGATTGGATAACTGGTCACATGTTGCTGCAGAGGCGCGCACACTTTAATTTTGCTTCAATAAATCTTTGAGTTAAAACATGTCTGGCGCACATTTTGTTTAAACTAACACTAGATTGCCGCGCACGCTTTCAATGCCAGTGATTTCGAAATAGGCTGTGAATTGGTCGAAACTATTTAAAAAAAACGCCGCAGGAGTTCAGTATCTCGATGTTTCTTCCCCAACTAATTCGCGCCTACGGGCCTACCCGTCTTGTTGATATGACAATGAATCTGCAGCAATCTCTGTTAGCATTTATATAAAATGGCTGTTTTTGTTGTAAAACACAACGCAACCATTCAGAGCAATGCTATTTTCTACAGCCCGAAGATTCAATCTAAATTGAAATCACTAAATGTACACAATTATAGAGATGTGCCATTTGTAGGTATTTTTGTTAAGCGTACCTAGAGACTAGAATTTTCCACATCGCAGGAGCATGTTACCCAATTTGCCCGATTTCGTTTTTGACAGGGTTTTGGCAGAACTTCACACCTCATTCAATGTCCATGCAGCACGAAGTTGTGGGTATTTAAACAAGTAAATAAGTAGCGAAAGCAAAGTGTGTATATTGTTGAACATAACTCGAGTTGGTAATGCTGTAAATACAAAAAATGCAAGTGTAGATATCTAAATACCAGTCCTATTGGAGGCGCAGTCACCGCACAAGGGCATCAGGTGAGTAGAGAGGTTTCGGAGACACCTCCGGTAGGCGCGATTTCCCCAGAATCCGTAGAGAACAGGATCAACGAATGTACAGACACGCGACCAGAGAGTCACAATCGGGAGGAGCTGACCGCCAGCGTCAGCGAAGAACCACCTGGCACAGATCCACATCGCCCGGGGCGCGTGGCACACCACGAACACGATGAGGATGCTCGCCAACACCACCACCGTCCGTTTGTGTTGTCTTTGCAGTTGCCGCACAAACACCGACTCGGCGGCGTGGTCCGGCCTCGACTGGACGCTGAACACGGGTTGGTAAAGCTCCGTGAGGCTCTTGCGTCGCCTCTGAATGGGAGGCAGTTCCGGACAGGTGAGCTTTCGTTTCGGCTTTTCCACGGCGCAGGGGTTGAGAGAGCAGTCAACTGACGAGGAGGTTCGCGTGAACACCTCAGCGGTCGGCTGTGCTGTCAGGAAGGACAGGTACGTGGGTGCGGGGACTTGCATAGCACTGCACACCACTGGCTCACTTCCACGCGGAGTGCTTGGCGAGGACTTCGTGGGCAGGTGTTCGTGCGAGGTTTCTGGAACATCCCACAACTGGTTGCAGCGTTCCTCGGGGCTCCGATTGAGCTCTTGGTCGCTGCTCCAAGTCACGGTGAAGGTCGGTATGCTGGAATGGGTGTGGTAACTGGGTCGAGCGAATTCGCCTTTCGCGATCGATGGGCTCGAGGCGGTCTCCTCGTCTATTAGAAATGTTGTTTTGCTTGAATTACTTGTTTGGCGCAGGAGGAAGCGTTTGTGCCGCTTTGCTACCTATTAAAAGAGACCCGAAAGTACTGCCTTGAGTCGCTTTGAACAGCATATTTGGCAAATTTTCTTGCGAATTCGTGCGCAACCAAGACAAAATGTGTGCGTGATTATGTAAGAATCACATTGTAGACCAAGACAAACTTATCTCATTGCCCTGTTCGCCCAACTCTCTTTCAGCCTAAATAATGGGCACTGTAGACATGTCGTTTGACCGATAAACATACTATCCACGACCACCTTGGTGCAAATACACACGTCTAGAAATGGGCGTACAGCAACACGGTAGATAATTAATGAGTACGTCTGCCAGTAACTGTGATGCTTTTGTGCAAATGGTTGCCAGTGCAGGTTCACTAGAACTGGTCAAACCATCAACCAAACATTCTGCAAATGTATTACCTCAAACGTCAGCATTTGGCAATCAACAAGTCGAGTAGTAATTTCAATATATTTTTCATTGGAGCAAACATTTCATTGGTCGTTGTGCTAAAATCTGATTGGCTGATTGTCCCAATGTCTGACGTGCTCAAATCGAGCGCCATCCGGGAAACTCAATTGCTAGATTTACCTAAGTTTGTAATTATACAACTTTGCATAGTAGATAAACTTTCGCAGATCTGAAAACACAGCCCCTGAGTCAAGTCAGAACAAGGCGATTGTCTATCTTTTGTTAGTGAAAACAAATGCGGCAACTTTTGAAAATAACATATTCGTTATCGAAGAATTCATCCACTTTGTTGGACGCTGGTTTGATCAATCAGCTAACCAACTTTGCGCATCCATTCATGCTTGCCTTGACAATCCGCCTTCGTCTGCACACCATCATGCAGACGTGTGTTAAAAATTGTGTGCTTGTGTGTGACTTCGACGCACCTACGAGTGCAGGCCACAAACACATTAGTCGCTCTAATGCATTCTCGTGGCACAGGCCTTTTTTTGCTACACAAACAGAACATTTCGCCTGAAATACGATCCTTTCCAGGCACGCGTGGTAGTCAAAAATGCCACCACACACTAGTGGTTTTGTTTTAAAAATTGCCTAACCCGCCATTTTAAAATGAGGATGCTGGAATTCTAGGCGGTGAAAAAGGTTGCCAAATTTTATCACGCATTTGCAAATAACACAATCTTTCAGAGACAATTAGGCAAATTAGCTTTTAACTGCAAGCATTCATTCCGAGCATAACGGCCTGTTTGTGTGGTGACGCAGGCATGCGACATGACTAATTCCATTGGAGCGAATACAATCGTCTCTAGTTGCCGGCGCAACTAACACCAGTAAGTAATTAGTCAAATCTCTCCCAGCCGATTGTCCAATTGCATTGCGCAAAACTCGCCACCTGATGCACGCTCTTCTCGTGGGCTTGTAGTCGGGGGGCAAAAGTAGTGCACGACATTGCACTTAAGTCGTTTTTTCCCTCTCATCCAGTAAGAGAAATCTGGTTTTTTCTCAATACCAACGCGAATGTGAATATTGGCCTGTGATGGTTGTGAGCCGTGCATTCCGTGTGCGTTTTTTTTCTGGGTGTGTGTGTGTGTGCCTGGCGCGAGCTGTTCCTCGTCTGGCTGCATTTGCGGACGCCGTGCGTTCGAAATGTCGCATCACGGACTGCACTGCGGGGTCATCCAACGCTCGAAGTCACAACGCGGCATCCAGGCCACTGTCGAATGCAGGCACTAGCGATGTGATTAATCATTCTCTCTCTCTACCGCAGTGATTGTTCAGTCCTCGCGGAACGATGGGAATTTCAAGCGTCAAGTAATGCGTTTGTGAATTGGTGTGTTGAATTTGCGACGATTAAGAGGTAAAACAATGCTTGGCAGTGAACAGCTTTCCCCAGAACATCACGAAATTCAGCATTCTTTCACTGCGGTGGGTTGGTAAGTCCATTTACTTACAACCAACGAGATTTTAATGACATATTGGACAGATTCCACACTTTGCCAAAGTGACGCATGTGTTCTAGATTCTAGTTTTAAGAGATGGTTTTAGACTTTGTCTGCATTGCTACGTGCCGACAGCCGTCGCTGATAAACCCCTCGACGCATTAATCATTCCACACCACGTCATGCAAGTTTGTGGTGTGGAATTAGTTTTAAAAAGCCCATCTATGTATATTCAAACGGGCATTGCGAACATGAATGCGGCCAGGAAATTGTCATTTGAGCGAAATAGCCCATGTGATTTGGAAGACCTTGCCTCAAATTACAGAAATCGTACCACGAAGTGTACATGGCACTACAAGTACAACAAAAAACTATTGTTTTAACAAAAATTCACAAAAATTGCCATTGAACAGGGATCACGAAGTCATTGTATTGTGTAGAAAGAAATTAAAAGTTAAGTAATGACCTCGGGTTTCAGACGAAACGCCTCTGTCCTGAAGACAATCCGATTCGAATCCGCAGCAGTTCGAGACGGTACGCGAGTATTTCTCGAAACACGCAGATATACGTGGGCTCCCTTATACGCTTCGAATATCACAGAATTCCCGTACAATGAGGCAACTGGCTTGCCAAAAACTCATGGAACATACGAAATTCTGGCAGGAACGTTCATTAAACCCTGGTGTATGGAGATTTGCCAGCCTTAACTTGCCTCTTTGCACTAGTGAACGGCGGTTCTACGCAAGCCCAACAACCAAAAAGTTCAAACTGATCACAACTGTTTAGAATCAAGGGAAACTATTGTTTCGAGTGATCCCTAAACGTTGTGTTTACTCAACAAACTGAAGCAATCATGTCATAACTTTAGGTGTCCTAAAATGGTGAAAATAACAGCATTCTTTTAACCCATTGCCGCATAACTTAACGCCTGAATTCCACTAGCCATCTCTTTTTGGACAAAACAACTGATGATCCCTGTTTGTAGCAAGTAAACATGCCTGTCATGTAGTGGCAAGCAAATTCAAGAACTCGGAGGAAACTTACTTTCCGGTAAATCAGGCAGTTCGTTGATAGTAGGAAGGAAGTTGGCATGAGGAAGAGGCCAGTGAATACGCCGACGTTGATCGAATCTGTGTAATAATGCAGTTCTGGATCTGTATCCTCAGTGTGGACATCCGTCTGCCTTCGACACACTGACAACCAGCTCCAAATACTGCCACAGAAGGCCAACAGCATTATCAGAAGTGGAAGGGAGCACAGGCAGAGGCGTGACACTTTCTGGAAACGCATTTGAAACAGGCACTTTGACGCCGGCTGAGTTGACGACGGCGCGGATTCCAAATCCACCGAGGTAACCACATTGCGTACCCGCCTGCTGCAGTAGCAAAAGCAGCAGAAGCACGCCCAACACGATGAAGTCTGCTTCTCTGTGGTTAGGTGGATAGCGTTGGACAGTGGACGTGCTGGCTCGGACATCTTTCGGTTGCTGTTGTGTCGTGAGGTGCTGTGAATAGCGAGGGCACGGTTGACTGCTATCCACAGTATGGCTCCAACCTCGATGGCTTGAAATACGTCAAACAATGCGGCAGTAGCTATGGTGCCGACAGTGTCCACGGTGGTCCAGTATATTGAATACAAAGATGATATCATGAGAAGAAATGCAGTTAGGAGATTCGAAGAGGCAAGAATCAACAGACCCTGGAGGTAAACTCGATGTCGGCGGCTCTGTGATCGCCAGATCATCTTGCTGCTCGACTTTGAACATCTGTCTCGTTGACACGAGGCAGACTCCTGTTCTAACCGATTAATAGAGAGAAGCGACGACAGACGGAGCAGTGAGACATTGTTATTTGGTACAAGCATTGAAGACTTCTTTGGATTAGTAAAACCCGCTGCCGTCTCAGAGACCCGCCTTTGCGCAGACGAGTCCAGACTGTTGTTGCGTTGGTACCGGTGGTCGGAGTAGGTTTCATCGGTGCTGTAGCCGCCCAAGGACAATTTTTTTTGGCTCGACACTTTGCCGAGAAGTCGAGAGAAGATTAGTATTCCAGCATTGGTGGCTACACCTAGACAGCCGATGAGAATCGCGAAGCTCGTCTCGCTCAACGGCATAACTGTGTTCTGGACAGATCTGTCAGCATCATGGTCCCCTTGCAGAAGCCAAGAGACCCTATTGGCTGGCCTTCTGGCCAATTAGAGTCCGGTGAATTTTGATTGGACGAACGAATCCTATTAGTGAAGGTAAACAAAGTTGAAGGCATGGGAAAGTTTGAAGCACGCCGAGAAAAGTGCGTAAAAACACCTGTTTGGAGGTCACTAATTCCGCTTCGCCGGACTCATTTCGTGTGTACAATAAGTATTAACGTTATTTTGACCGAATAAGTCCTAGAAATACGTAGGCATGATATCTTCATGAATTTGCATCACTGAGACAAATTTTTAGATGGCGCTTTTTAAAGAAATTGCAGGTGCACTTTAACAAACAATGCTTGCAATGCCTTTTAGTAATCAAAAGGGTTGCTACCGGTTGTAGCAAACTCATGCACCGTTATAGGAGACTCACAAAAGTTCTTTTGTAGCGTCCTTTCATTCCTATCATGTAGGGAAACGGGAAATAGGGGTACGATGAAATGATTTAAATTTCATTTCGTAAACGGACGTGCCGAAAGCAAGCTTATCATGGGTAAGGTATGATGTCAAACCGACCCTCTACAGATGGTTTTCATTTTTGGATGATTATTTAGTGGAAAACAACTACGCCAGTTGGTGTGTGATGCATTTTACTTGGGTGATACGTGTCAAACCAATAACACACATAACTTCAGCAACATTTTGTCGCTGTTAATTAACTTGCCTCTCATCGCTATGGCAGGATCTAGTTCGTTTTACCAGTTAGCGACAAAGAGTAGTTTAAGATCTTGTAAGTTGAGTCTACGAGAGTGTACAACCGTGTAGCTTGATGGATCACCCAATGTTAAGGATTACGGGAAAAGTTTGCCAATGGAGCTGCTTCAAGAGGGCCTTTTTTCCGTGCCCAAAATGCAAATTAACTGTGTCTGGCTGAGAGTGCGGCAAATTACGCCATGTAACATAATCCTTGTTTATCTGGCCGGTTCTGAAGCTGAACAATCGAGCAACGACCAACCCAATCCTAAATTTGGCTACATGGCTTGCCAATTCAATGGTTGCTTATTGCCGTTAGGGGAAAGTACAGCGGCATCGTGCGTCGGAAGTGGATCGTGTTGACTCACGACCACCCACCCGGTCGCCGCATTCTTCAACAGACCGGCCCCCTTTTGACAAGAGGCCCGTCCGTCACGTGAGACGCTCTACTCACCAATACTAACCCCACTACCCCTTTCACTCATCTGGCCAGCCATTTGTAATTTTATAAGTTCACCCAAACCGTGTGGGTCAACAACACCCTCATTCAGGCGCCAACTTGGAATAAACGAACGTGACAGCGACTCAACTTTGTTGAGCTACCTAGCGAGCGGTTGAGTCTCCGCCATCAGTATGGAATTGACGGGCCAAATTCAACGCAGCGGTCTCAGCGCGGTTCGAGACAATATGCCGGGACCCGCAAGGCATCCGTGACTGTTTCTGCATAACTTTCATTTGAAATGAGCGTTCTGTCCCAAGTAGCTGAATGTGTGATCGCACTTTGAAGACTCTGGCACTCTACTCACTGGATTTTCCAATTAGTGGATTGTCTTAGTCGCATACAGAATAAGCACTGGGTTGAAACTACGAATTGCGTGTGTTCTTACAGCAGATGCGTTTTAATGCAACCAAAAAATGACTGTTTTTGTATAATTGGACACCGAAAATCTCTATTCCGTTGCAAATGTGCTTTATTAAAACCAAATAATTACACGTCTGGGCTCTCGGTTATAGCAAATTCCATCGTCAATCAATCGGTATTCCCGAAGCAATTGAATATGCGTCACGCCCAAGAAGGGTTTCTTGCCATTTGCTTTTAATGCCAAATTAAAAGCATTTCCATTCAGTCGGAACGCCCAGCACTTTGATCTGTGCAATTTCTGTCGCTGAAGGTGGGCATCAATTCGACAGCATGTGACGTGAATCAAATCGGTGTGGCTTTGGAGTTTGGCGATGTCATGGAGAGCAGAAATGACTACGCGAAACCACACACGCACACACGCACAAGCAAAGCGATCCTTAGACTCTGAAAGGAATGCAATAAATCATGCAGCTCTTCAAAAGGTAACGTCCTCATTTTGGACAAGATCAGCGGACAGTGGACTATTGCTCCCATGCCTTCGCCATCTTCTGACAATGAAATCCATTCAGAGACGAACGGTGCGGTTTAGGGGAACGGTGTCCGACTTCAAAGTGCTCATTACTTCCTAAAGTCATACAACTCGGCACCTTCTAGACACAGATGGTTTTCGTAGAGAAAACATCCGCAATTCATGCCGCAGCAGGTGTTCCATGAAATTTGGCCAAAAAGGTGAATGCATGTATCTTGCGTAAGGCGGAGAACATGGTGAGTTCGCACCGCACAAAATGCGCAAATTTCGCCTGACATTCACCCACAACCCAGCAGGGTTGCGTGTATTTGCATCAAATAGACCTCGAATTCCAGGGGCACATTCCATGCAGGGTGGTGGCAGTGCCAACATCTGCATTCCTGCACGGATGGCTGCGGTTTTAGCCAAGCAGGTGCAAGAGGCGCGATATCAGCAAGCATAGCGTCCTTAATTGTCTAAAGTGTGTGATTAAATTTGTTAAATTGATTTTAATGAATTTTAGCCTGAATTTCCAGCCAAAGGCACACCAGTGATCCCCTTCCTACACTTCCAGACGTTGATACTAGCCCCGTCGTCAAGTTGAAGTGCATCCCCACCCCACGGTCAGGTCTGTCTCCTAGGGTCACAACTGATGTGGTGGACATCCCAGCGCAAGAATAATGCTCAACACCCAATCCTGTGCAAATGTGATTAGCAGATAAGCATAACAACTTCCGCCTAGCCAGCTGTCTCGGAAAGCTGGTTACCTAGTCGTCGCCAGTGGGCACTCGACGTTGTCAGACAGCGCAAATGCGCATCGACGCTCACAAGGTCACCTCAACCACACACTGCTGGCCCTCCGAACAGGGGCTGGGGTGTGTAGGTTCGATGCGAGTTTGTACGACGCGGCACACCAGCGACCTTGAGAAATCGGTGTGCGGTGACAGGAAGGTGACAATTCAACTCCTCCATCCGCATGCATAAACAAAGTCGTCTGGTCCAGTACGTGATATCTCTGTCGTGAGTCAGAGAATAACGTGAATTGAGCGTGGTTAGCTTCCACATAATCTCACGTCATAAACGAAGCCGCGCGTTGTTAAAAATCGCGCTGTATTTGTGAAATATAGCAGCTGAGTCACGAATTTGAATCTGGTGGTGGTACCTTAAATTAATATTTCTTATCACCCTCAAAACATCTGCATCCTCCAGCAAATTCATTTGCTCAATGCGTTTGAATTTTTCGCTGGTAAGCGACATTCAAATTGCTAGCTTCTGGTGACTTTTTCATCGGATGCAGCGCTGACAAGCAGCGGGCGTCCGATTCCTAATTTCCCTCAATCACAAATTCATCACGACCACTACGAAACGACTGCGATTTTTCCCACACAACAAATGCGAATTTATGCGATGTAATTCGTTCACATTCACACACACACACACCAATGACCTTGGCGGAAGATTTATTATGAGCGATGTGTGATATCTTTACATCACCCTCTAACAGGTGATGTAAAAATCATCGGTTTGCCAATTCTGTGTGCTGGTGACGTACAAGGTACAAATAACGCGGATTCAGATTGAGCGAGTTAAAACAAAAATCGATTTGGCCTTAAAGCCTGCTTTAAGGAAAAGGCCGTTTAATTTGAATGAACGGATGCTACTTGATCGAAATAACCCCAAAGGATTTTAAAATGAGCATTAGCTCGGTCTTGGTCTAAGTTTTTATTGCAGCTCGCATTTTGTGGACGTCTGGCCGATTTATAAAATTTCAATTCTCAGTTATGAGCAATTAATAAATTGTGACGGGGTATTGCGCGAGTGACAGTAGACGTCCAGCGAATTACTGCGCAGTTACGCATAATTTAAAGTCTATAGTATCAAATGCATTGCTGCTTCGATAAGTCTGTGCAAATCGCTGTTGTTGTGCCACAAATGCGAAATGTGCCGTTCCAAGAGCCATCCAACTAAGTTAGGAAATAAAATGATGATGTAAATTGCACTCAAGAATTTGAAATGAAAAACATGGAATTTGCAAAGAAAGATGCAATGAATAAGGAGCTATTAATTTTTCACAATATTTCAATGCGGCCACCAAGGTTGATTGAAAAAAATTATTCTGACGGCAAAATTTATCGACGTGGGTAAAATTTATAGTTTAGTTAAATTTTAAGCCACAGAATATGCGTACTTGCGTGTCCTTCAAGAGCAAATTTATTGACACAAATCGCACAGTTTTTTTGATTCAAAAACATTTCACGCCATAAATTGTGTGTGGATGACAAGTTTATTGTGTGATGAACTGGGAAAGAGGCTTCTTGCGTCATGTTAAACTCATATAAACTTGATCGTGGAGATCAGGAGAGGACTCAATTTAAACAAAAATCAGTTTTTTTGGTTGATTTTCTTTACATCGGCAACACCAACTGCCTTCGATTGTGATACATTTCATTTGCCGTCAGGTTAATATTTTGAGGCAAATTTTAGCATCGAACCTTAATCCACGTGACTCAGGTACTAATTGTTGTTTTACAATAAATGAACTTAATTTTTTTTTAGAAAAATATGCCTAAAATTAGACAATTGTCTGTATTTGTTTTTAATTTTAAAATCATTTGTGAATTTGTTGAGCAAATTTGAATTTCAACCAACTAAAATTTCGTGGGGATTGTGAAATTAAGGGCGAATAATTGATCAATCATTGTTGCTGCGATCCGTCAGAGAAAAAAGAGTATCTAGCATATCCAAACCAGAATCGAAGCGTGATGATTTGATTTTAAGTTTAAATTCCGAATTAATATTTACCAAATTTAAGAAAAAAACAGTAAACAGGATTTTTAATTTTAACAAATACCTGTGTCAATGCCATTCATTTAGTTACCAAATGCAAAAAATTTAGAGCATCTTTGAAAATGACAGGCTGGTGCGGATAGTTCGTTTATTTTAAGTTAAAATAGTATTGAAAATTAACTTTTTGAAAAATTTTTTTGCATGATGGGTTCGAACATTAACCGTAATTCCTAATCAATGCAATTATTGAGGCCGACAATTTGAAATGAAATTCTTTTAAATAGTTAAGCACAACCTCTCAACCCTTAAGTTTTTGTCAAATCGCCCTGCTGCACCTCGTGAATTTAAAAAAAACGTAACAGTTATGACAAAAATCTGGCGGTTATTTACTGTTTTTTTCAGTCATTAGTGTCGGTTGCTGGTGAGAAGTTTCAGATGAATTTATGATTAATTGGTGTGGGCTTGGTGCTAACTTGATGTCTTGATCTACAGTTTGCCAGTAACGCTAGATGTAATCTCAACTAAAGCACTCAAAATGCATATTTCAGCTCTTAGTGATCTTACAAATTGTTGAATGCATTTTCTTAACATTTTTTGTCAAACTTATAAACTAACTAAAATTTTCTGGACATAAATTTTCACCTTCTTCTTGCCCTCTTTACTTACACTTCGAGTGCAATTTTGTGCCTTTCTCCCTCGAATTTGGGAGATAATATTTTTATTAATTGGTGTCCAGACACTGCTAATCCCCATCAATTTGAAAGTAACAACAAATAAGCAATTACTTGAATCGATTTTTAAATATCTATAGATAAATCTGCATGTTACTTTCCCCAGCTCACATTCCAAATGTATTTTGCGCAAATATTTGCTTATATTTTTGGCGTGATTCCATCATCATTATCATCTTAAGTTTACAAATTCGTGAGTACAAACGTCGGTGAATCATGATGCGTTGCAGTAATTTACAAAACCAGTGCAAGATTAGGTTTGTGAATCGTTTTAATCTGGCAATTCAATATCTCAGCTGTGTTAAAAAAGGCACGTCGGCGACACACGGTAGCTACAGTAAACAAAAGCACAAGTTTTCGACAATCTTGCACTCCACAAGCACTGAGCAGAAAAACTGCCAGCTGGCCTTTGACAATTCCAGGTTTGCACAATAGTTCTCTGCGGAAAGAACATGCATTATGCAACGCCAACATCAGCTACATGTTTTGCTAGACTACGAACAAGAAAACACCAACTTGTACTCTACCTCGATGACTTCACGGTACTGAGGTACAGAGACTGGTTTAATCATTTGTTTATGAAAACAAGTTCGCCTAACTCAAAGACCCGACAATCCACGTTTATCTAATTCCACTTAGCAATCAGATATCGCCTCTCAAACAGAGCTAATTGGCTTGATGACAACCGAAGCGGCACACAGGACAATTCTGCCCCACTTAACGCGATGCTTATTTCCTCAAAGAAGTGATTTATCAAATCCAGTCCAATTAGGAAATTCGCGACTCCCAGTCCAATTTAATGACCACTGGCACGAGATATAGCCAAAAGTACAGCGTTTGTGAGCATTATCGGTCAGTTTTATTGGCCGCTGACAGGCCCTGGTTTCTGTCGGTTGCGTGCAAACGAGGTCTCACCCACAAGAGGTGCGCCACTGGATAATTAGGGCCATAAAATTAACCACATGACTTGAGAGGGATGGAGCCTGTACAGAGGAGATTTTTTTCCCTGTTTTAAGCATGCGTGGGTTGAGGAGGCGTGAGCAGCATGGACGTAGCATTGCCGAGTGTTTGGGTAAGTTGAGGGTCTCAGCATGTGTTGAAGTTGTACCGAACACTCGTCTCAGATGCCCGAGAAGACAAGTAAGAAACAGGAAAAGGCAGAGACATAACCGTATGCTAGATAGATCGACAGCTTGTGACTGTTGCACTACTCCGCATAAACTTATCGTTTCTGACTAAATGTGGTTGTAGGATGAACCTCTAAAAGTGCAAATGTCTGAACGGCCAGACGAATGAATCGGGTGGCGTGGGGGGTGCGTGAGCCGACAGTTTCGCTAGACCTATAGCGACGCCATGAAGTGGGGGGTCAGTGTGGCGCAGAATGCGCTGACCGGGTGTATAGACGTGAATCACCAGATAAGCCATGATGGGGAAAATCCTGTGGAAAGCCAAAAGTTGTTCCAAAACCGTGAATTATGTAGAGCAAATCCGACTTATTGCTACAGTAATGATGGAGATAGTTCAACGAACCAAGTCGACAATCGATCGCTGAACGAACATCATGACGTGATGTGCATTGAAGGCGATCGATTGAATTCGTATTCGTTATCAGTGATCGCGTATTGATTGCCGCAACCCGATCATGATGAGAAGGTGCAAGTAAAAGCCCAACTAATCAATCTAATTGGTACCTCCAAACCACGGAGAGTGTTCTCCGTGTTTCATAAGCTAATTCTACAAAAGATCTTGTCACAATTTCTACTTCCAACGATAAGAGTGGGGCTTCAGTTTGACACGGAAGCAAATTAATAAATTACTTTGGTCTGGGGAAATGAGGATGGTATTTACAGTTAATAGGCAGAGGGATATTCCCTGAACTCAAATTTGGCACAATCGATCTTAATGACGCGTCGCTAACCGACTGCGTTCAATGCAATTTGATTGGTTAAAACAACAAGGTCGCAAACAATGGACTACCTGTCTACCTAGAGGCAATGGACGAAATTCAGGAGAAAGTGATGTGATTGTCACTTGGTTCGAATTGTTCTTGCTGACAAGAAAAAAATTCTAGATAAAGTCAGAAAGGCTTACGAAGAAAAGAACAATTGGAATTTGTCTGTTAGCAAATTATCAAAATGTAGTAACTGATTTCTGCTAGTCAAACAGTTTGTAGTTGAAAAATGCAATTTAAAAAATTGCATAATTTGAGTTTGTGCACAAAAAAGCCAACTAGATTTTTTATTAAAATGACTAGAGTGATGACGAAGAAAGTGCTTCTACGTGAAATTAATACCAATTGGTTGTTGGGGCAAATTTTCATAAAATAAATGTGGTGAATTTGTTGTCCCCTCATTACTACCATTACTTGGTCCATTAATGTAAGTGTAAGCACTAAAATCCGTCGTCCAGAATACGCAAATAGTAGCTTAGCATAGTTCAGTAAGCGACGCATTTTCCGCTTTGGCTGAAATTCACTTAGAAAACGGGTTTCACCGACCAAAATTAGGCCGTTTTTTTCAGAAACCGCATTTTCGTTTGAAGTTTGATGCAAAAATTTAAAAATAAATGGCGTTTGAGTAATAGGTGCAGAGAACTCAGACTAATCTTACCAACCAATTAAGAAGTAGCATGCGTCGGAAAAGTTGTAAATGATGGTGCACTAAGGTTGCCTCAACGCAATCCAGTCAAATTAAAATCATATTTTTGCCCATAACCAGAACCGCACACCCAGACAAATGATACCTCAGAACCCACCTTCCAAGAATAGGACAAAGACAAGGCCTTGTGTGGAGATCTTTTACCACTTCTGCCAAAGGCCGAGGGATCTGTGTTGGCGATCCAGGATCACCCCGAAATGTCTCATCGCCGTTTTAGTCATTGTTTCACTAATCCACTAACCGCTGCACACCAGTGCGTGAGTCACTCACGGCATCCTACCGACAACCACATCCGTGTTAATCCGTTTTCATTCATCAGGTCAAGGTCAACCTTGACTTATATGTATTGGCATTCCGACAGGTCACTCGAACTGTGGCTGACGCGATTAGAGCTCTCAGCACGAGCTCCGGCCTTGTTCGAACATTAGCGTGAGAAGGCCGGTTCTAGCGTCAACAGGCGATCTGGTACCGTTATCTGGGTGGTTTCTCTTGGTTACGGGCAAACGTAACAATCTGTCAAAATATGCCCACTTTTACAATTCATGGATGACCTTGACGCGATGGATCATGGCAGCTTGACACAGCACGAGCATATGTTGTGAATCGTGTTTATTCACACCCCTTAAGCCGGACGCTCCACCTCCGACGCAGGGTTCCCCTTTTCGCAGCATCTCGCCATCCTCAACTCCCCCCTCATTCACACGAATATCTATCTTGGATTATCCTCACCCCTAGGTCTCGATGTTAGCGCATGTATGACTCACACATCCGAGCTATAAATGCACACGCGTAAACACCACACACGACACAACGACACCAACGAGGTTGAGCTCTGAAGTAAACGGTCGTGTCCACGTCCTCTCCGGTCTTTTCCTTCATCGTGGGTATCAGGCAAGCGTGATCGGGCCAGAGTTAATTCCGCGGCCCCGGCTTGGTTCAAGGCCACATGCTGGGGCCCACAACACACCCATTTAGCGTGGTTAGGACATTGTGTGAACAATGACGAAAATGGGGAATGCTGGATCCCCAACGCAACTTCCAGTTTTTTCGTACCCAAATTCAAGTCAAGTTGACGTCAAAATTTTTCCAATGAAATTCGCAGAATTAGCGTCACCTTACTTGGGTGAGTGAATAAGCCCAAACCCCAATTTCAACTGATACCTTTTGCTGCAAAATGTTCACGTCATTTTACGCTGAAAGCTCCTCTGGGAGTTTTGTAAAAAAAATTAATAAAACCCACAGCCTCTTCGCCCGCTGTAAACATCACACTAAAATTGAAGTGATCGTAAAACGGGTTTGTGAAGGGAAGTTTAATTTTTTGTTGCAAAATGAAAGCACTTTTAACAATTGAAAAAAAAACATAAGCTCAACGCTGCGAATAATTGGCAAGGTCCAGTTGCAAGCCACTTGATGCCATTCAGGAAGCTGGCAAGATTTTTTTTCAAACATTGCGTAACTCGTTTTCAACGAGGTCTTTTGATCGTTTATTTTGTTTCTCCACATAGTTAAACACGTAGGAAATTTTCAATTCCTATTTTGAAACCAGTACACCCAAGTGAGATGTGTTTAGGTTCAAATGCCTGAATCTTATCTCACGAAATACCCAAACTACACCAAATCCAGGCCAACCTCTTTCCCTTCTTGAAAGTGGAATAGTTTTAGCCAATGACAGCAACACTTTCTACTCGTTTAGTTCCTGGACCTTAATCGTGCTCTGAGCCGTGTTTGCGATTCAAATTTGGGAGCACGCGTGTCGTAGTTACATAAATTAGTGTCACACAGCCCATTTACCTTGATGCTGTAAAACCTGTCACACAGTTGAGTTATACCGTGAAATTTTAACTAACACATGTGTCTACCAGATTTAACCTGTAGTAAATTGAGTGGTTTCATTTGCTCACACGCTTTGGGGCATGTACCCCCCTCCCGATATCTGTTGAACCCTCCTGACCACACTATTAATCGATAACTACACTACTACACAACTTGTCTGAGCGGTCTAGTATACGGTCGTGTCTGTCATCTCCTGTCCTCAAGATCTTCGCGGGTATCTGAGTATCGTAAACGGGCAAATTCTATTCAGGTGCCTCGGCGTATTTTAAGACCACATGCCAGGACTTTCAACAGTTGGTGACCCCAACGTGATGGCTCAGAACAAATAGTTTATAAGATGGCCAAACCTTGTTAGAACGTCATGTGTGTGTGTGTGTGACGGATGACAACCGTTGACCCAATGAACTTGGATTAAACTAGCAAAAGTACAAATTACTGAATGGCCAGATGAGTACCAGGGCGTACCAGGTGGTTTGTGGACAGGCGTGACCGATGAGGACGCCGTGAGAAGGGGGGCAGCGAGTCTGGGTTGATGGCACACTGCGTGCAAATAATGCATGAAGCTAAGCACAGGCATTTAGCGATGGAGATCAAATTCCAAGTTAAAAAATGCCTCCCTATGCTACTTCCTTATTGATGCTGACTTTTGTGAAGATCTTGCTAATTGGATCACTGAGTGAGTCAAGCTGTTTGAGCTGACTCAGAAGACAAGTCTACCGCTGCTATGAAAATAATAACAATATTAAAGTGACCATCTAGTGCGAGATGCTGACACTTTTGCCTTAGATTAGGCATGGCGAGAAGTTACTGGTGGTGATAGAAAACCGAGGAAGCATTCCTAGTCCAGGAGGTCGTCAATATCAAGATGATATCTCGGCTAATCAACCAATTCGTCACTGTGAATGAGATTGCAGCATCTACTTTGTGAGCAGGTTTAGACTAATCCATGGAGGCATTTGTAGCGATGTTTGCAGGGGACAAATAAACAAATCCACTGCTTACATATCCCTGTGTCTTCAGGTCAAATTTGAGCGCCTTTGGATAAATTGCATTTGAATATGATTAAGAAAAACCTAGCAATTTTTGAGTTGGGCTTTGAGCGTTGGGCTTTTGATTTAAAAAACGAGCTTCGGTTCGTACCGAGGTCCTTGTTGTTTAAATTAAAAAGACTCAGCAATTTCGATTTGAAAGTACTTGATTTTCTCACAAGGTAGAAGCCTGAGATCATTTTAAATCCGTTCACACATGAACGGACCTCAAACGATCCATGACCTTTTCACCTTGACTACGAGCTACTTGCTTTTGATTCATTGGCTTACGCAAAATTGATTAACCAATCAACATATTCATAGCCCTGACTAACGGACCCCTGCGTTTGTCATGTAATGTCGAGAGGGATAAGCACGAATAAAATTAAAACCGTAATTCACTTTTACTTAACCTGCTTAACCACAAAACTCCACATCCGACTATGATAAACATAAAGTGACAGTTTCTGTGCTCTGTTTTAGAAATTGAAGAATTTAGCATGTCTCTCTTTTCCTCAATTATCAGCTGCAGTCTGCTAGGGATGCCTGAAGCAATTTTTGACAATTCTGGTTCTAGATGGACGGCAGAAAGAGTTGAAATTTAACCCGACCACAGAAGCTGAGCAATTATCTGTTGCAACTTCCTCACAGATCCCTGTCTGGCGCACCAATCGAAGCTGTTATAACACTGGTACTTTGAACTCCCTCTCCTCATTGCTACCCATAAAATCCAGCCCTAGAGGGAAGGAATTAATGGCACTACCATTGGGCAATCACAACATAGCCCAACACAGTATTGTCTCAAGGCTAGGTCGTCCGAACTCAGAAAATGTTTTTGAACAGTCAGTTCTCTCGACGCCTCACTTCTGGCCAATGATCTGTTTGAGAAGTTCTTGGGTGAATTGGTCAGAATAGTGCGAAAAGTGGAAACATCTTTGCATAGCTGGCAGTAGTCAAGTCCACTTAATTAAAATAAACCGAAAAGGTTGTCAAGTTTTATCACATGGAGGTCGAATTCCAGGAGACTGTAAGTTGTCTGATAACCGTCTGTCTATTCAAAGCGCTAGGTTCTTGGCAAGTGCATGACCAATTTCCAGCTAGGAGGTTTGCCTCTAGGCAATTGCCGATTCGTTTTATCAACTTTTAACATCAGCAGTCGGTGTAGAGGACGGAGATGTATTTGGAAGTTTTGGGTGATTGCAGGATCTTGCTGCTCAAAGTTTGTGCGCAACTTCAAAAACAGTCAGACTGTTGAAGCTGCTTTGTTCGTAATCTGAGACATTTCACATGGCAAACCGCAGGAATTTATCATCTCACAAAATTTAAAAGTAAAGCAGGTACACGATGCCCAGTTGAAACCGCATTTTCCATACTTGCTTCACTTATTAAATTGAGATCGGTTAGGCACCGCAATTCTGAAAATTTCTGACGCTGTTCCTCTGATCTTAAACCCTTTAGCCATTCTCCTTTGTGATGTTCTGTAAAACTCAGCATCCACTGAAAATTGAAGCTTTTGTGATAGGTAAGTCGTGGGCTTGATTTTAAAATATTACCTGAATGTCGAAGAATTTAAATACTGTCTGGTTGTCTGAGACTTAGCTTGAATAAAAACAAGCGTTCGCAACGTCACCGCCGCTGAATTTGCTTTCTGAGATGACTAGATGTCGACAAAAGTATCCACTCAGAGACAATTAAGTAAAACCTACCACCACCAGCAGTTTGTGGGGATCATCACGCAAACATTGTCAGCAAACGTGAGTTCCATTCGGGAATTCGATCGATTACCTCGACTGCACCACATGCATCGATTTTCGCTCACAGATCGATTGTCAGGCGCTCCTGTGGAACCCGAAGCCTTCTCACACTACAACCACCACGCTCTTACTGTAGCTCCGCGTTATCTACGGTCCTTTTCTCGCCCGAATGCGCCATTTCAGCATATGTCGTTGGCTCCTGTGCGGTTTCGGTACCACAATTTCGATACCCTTAGGAATTAGGCTCTGTAGATTAAGCTCTACAACCAAATCCCCTAGTCGTTCGACCACGGAGCACTGGACATTTAATGTACACGCCAATAAAGTCGCGTGCTCAGCTGCATGGTCTCTGGGTGTGTGATTAGATTTCCTGACAAGATGGCGTCTCATGACGCACGCAACTCCACGAAGGCGTGGTTTCACGTCATTGCTTTTATTACGAAGTCATTCCGATTCACTGCCGTCACCAATAACTAAACAAGCCTTTCTACTTTCTTGTCTTTAAGGCAAAAACAATACAGCTTTTGACATTAAGAGACAACAAGAAGCCCTACAATTTGCCCAATGCTTTTAACCTGAAGTCTGCGCTACAAGGCTGTGTTTTAACGTCGAAAAATTTGCTAGTAAAATATGCATCTTTGTAAGACGTCTTAGTAAAATTAGAATCTTAAACTCGCAGGGTTGCTAGGCAACCAAATTGCGCATACCATCTGACCAATAATTTAAAAGCGGTCAGATGGAACTTTTTTTCTGGTTCATCCCCACGTGAATAATTGGCGCAGGGACATGAATGTACATAAATAAGGCAAAACTTGGCACTCAGTTGCCGGTTTGATGGCACAATTTATATGCCAACGCACAAATGATTCACACTTAAGTGTCTCTCTGTGGCACTGAGCCAAACACCTACTAGTCGAGTGGAACGCGAACCAGTGCTTTTAAATCAAATTTCGCTTGCGGAAGAACACCAAGACTGGTGGGAGGAAGCGAATGAAACCACGACAGAGGACTTGTTTGGCAACAAGCAAGAGACTGAAAACGAGGGCCAGCACTTTGAAAATCACACAACTTTTAACGCATTTGGAAGGACGTGACTTCAAAAACGGGTTCGCTGACGCGTAAACTCGCAATCTTGGGTAAACAGAAGGCTATATCACAAAATTATTGTACAAACTTTATTACGGATCAACACCTTTCCATGCAAAATGTCAATTTAATTGAAAATTAACTCCAAAAGTTGTTTTTTTTTGTGGGGAAATTTACACGCCAGCAAGGTAATGCATTCACTAAGAATCTTTGTGCAAATTAAGACACGGTGACGTCTCAACATTCCTCGGTGTTATTTGAACACAATCATATTTAACTGCCAGTTCTATAACTTTTTTAACGCAATTAAATCCATTGGTTGTCTTGCAAAATTGTGTCATAAAGGCGCATGTATTCGTTTTAGGCCGTTCAGATTTCACTGCTAAATTCTTTTCCTTTTTTTTCTAAATGAAATTGATTAAATCTCGATTCATATTGGACAGAATACAATCATTTCTTAGACAGCAACCGGCTATTGCGTCAGTTAGGGCGTGGTTGTCTCGCGTAACTAAAAATCAGGAGAAAGATTTATCAACCATTCAAATCACTGAACGAAATTCACTTCGTGGGGTGGAGGCTGGAATCGAACAATCGATTTCATGTATCGATTAAATTCACATTCACGTAGGCAGCTTTCGTCGTGGCGAAAGTAACCGCTAAACATTTTATTTCATCCTGAGGACTGCTGCGACTCTAATGAATGTCCTTTGTCTGGTGATAGTCGCGATATTTGAATCTGTTGATTTTAGGAGTCGACGATCAGATCAGTGATCTGTTCCGATTAGCACTGCCCGAGAAGGTGGTCGCATGTTGCATAGCCAGGGTGATGGGTAGTTCCCGAAGATAATCGATACAATGCGATATTGCACAACACGCCATCACATCTTCGTTCTTGCGTTATATTTGTGCCGAAGATCTGTCATTAAGAGTTTTTTTAACAGTCTATGTATTGATGTTTAACAGATGCATAACCATTCTCTTCAGCTGACCGTTGCTGCGAGGCGTTCAATGATGTTGGATCAGGTTGAACGATCGAAACTTATTGAATTCCGCTAATCTTGACATGTTGATTGCCAACGACTTCAAGCTTAGCTATTTCAAACCATCCTGTGATGGAAAACATGGTTTTGTTTTAAATAAAGTGACTCAGTTGACCCGCAAACTATGAAAATTACGATCACCAACAAACAATCAGATGCCCTGTAAAAGTAAGATCACTTGATGATTATTCCTTCCAAATAGCTAATTACCTGGAAAGATTTTTTTTTGAAGAAACCAAATCGATTTGGGTGCAAATTTAAATCTAGTGATCGGCGATGTGAACCCTCACCTGTCATGCTTATGCGATCAATTGGCAAACATTTATGACTTGATAGCCCGACAAATCAACAAACGCGTGCAAAATTATTTATTAAATTTACAGATCAGATTCCCCTTGTTACCTCCATCGTTTATCCTCGCCGAAGCAACCACTTGGCTTAGGCGCATCCTGCGACAACCTTTATTGGTAAATAATACAATTTTATGCGTTTTTAAGGCGTTTACGAAAAAATACGATGTCTACAACAACAAAACCAATGGCATTCACACCTCCTAAACAAAACAACCAGCAAGATTGACACATTCATAGCACGCATTCTTCGCAATGCTGCTGCGCCGAGTTAACTACGAGACTACTGGAAGTAACAAAAAAAATGACAGACAGTTGGTAGATGTTTCATTTTGGCTAGCAATGGCGTAAAAACATAATATAGACAATCAGAACTAGACGACTACCTTGATACACATTTAGCATGGGGCTTATAACTTGGCGTTCAAGATTCTAGGCTTTGAACACTTTGCGCTAGATGGGTATTCTACTCCGGACGGCCCTTAGTATGGGACTAGCTGTGGATTGCATGCTGTTCACAGTTTACATCTGGATGCTGACGATTCTGGAACACCAAAAACATGCCAATGATTTGCCTAGCATTCGATTGGTTCCGCAAATACAGCTGTCTAGATTCACATTTGCTAATCACATGCGATTTTTAACAAGGCGCGGCTTCGTTTATAACGTGAGATTACGTGGAAGCTAACCACGCTCAATTCACGTTATTCTCTGACTCACGACAGAGCCATCACGTACTGGACCAGACGACTTTGTTTATGCATGCGGATGGAGGAGTTGAATTGTCACCTTCGTGTCACCGTACACCGACTTCTCAAGGTCGTTGGTGTGCATGCGTGTGTGCTGCGTCGTATAAACTCGCATCAAACCCACACACCCCAGCCCCTGTTCGGAGGGCCAGCAGCGTGTGGTTGAGGTGGCCATGTGAGCGTCGATGGGCATTTGCGCTGTCTGATAACGTCGAGTGCCCACTGGCGACGACTAGGTAACCAGCTTTCCAAGGCAGCTGGCTAGGCGGAAGTTGTTATGCTTATCAGCTAATCAAATTTGCACAGGATTGGGTGTTGAGCATTAGTCATGCGCTGGGATATCCACCACATCAGTTGTGACCCTGGGAGACAGACCTGACCGTGGGGTGGGGATGCACTTAAACTTGACGACGAGGCCGGTATCAACGTCTAGAAGCGTTGGAAAGGGGGCCGGTGGTTAGCTCGTAGCTACCAGTTCAGCTTGAAGCACATGCAACACGGCCTGACAATTTTTGGACTAGCAATTAAATCCATTTACGCTACACCCTACACAATTCATTTGGTAACCGGTGCTTCCGTGTAGGAATGCCGATGGTTGCACTACCACCACCCTTGATGGAATGCGTCCTTGGCTAGGAGTTCAGCGTAAAACGCATAATTATGTGGAGGTTTCTTGATGGCTGGTCAATTTCCCCCTAAAAACGGCACCTGTATATCCCAAACAGGATTTTGTTTCGATCTGTTTAGAGGTAAAGAGGGCGCCAATGTAAGTAAACATCAAGGATTACTATCGACGCTAATCTGTAGGGCAGGTACCAACTTACTACCCTCACGACTTCCAAATCCTCGTTTGAGAACACCAAGTTTCAGTGGCCCAGTGCACAATTGAACTCCCGTCTCCCTTGTCGGTCTGGTGCCAATGTGAGACCGGCCATCTTGTTCACCTCGTACATTTGCAAAAGAAATCGTAAACGATAAACCTTGGTTTTTGGGGAAGCAGACATTTATAGAAATTTGTCTAAAAAGATGCCAAGGTTGGTTTTAAATTTCCCACAGTATATCAGTCTACTGTCGGATTGGTAACACAATAAGCTCGTGTGGAGGCATTTCAATTCGAGGCGGTTTTTATAACTACTGGCCGAATTTTTAAACCACCTGTTTGTAATGTTGTAACCTGAGAAATAGCTGGCGTAGTTTGCGTAGGACACCTTACGGAGAGGGTTGTTAGGGGATCTATTA
>UXSR01000352.1:0-40574 GCA_900604375.1 Mesocestoides corti
CCGACCTTTTCGCTGTCACCCACTGCGCAGCAATAGGCAGTGAGTCGGGAGCTTAAATGGGGTGTTGCGGGTGTTGCACCTCTAATCCTACCTCCTGTTTTTTGATGGCTCCTAGCGTCTGCTTTTCTGTTGGTAATGTGAATACTATTGTGCTGTCATCGCTTAATTTTGTCTGAGTTTTCCCTCGACAATGATTTTGTCTTTTGACGTTCTGTTAGCTTTTCTTTGGCCTGCCATGGAGCAGGGTATTTTTTACATCCATTCGGATGAAAACACCAATAACCCTCTTTGGCTAATCTATTTCTTAAATTTGTACGGCTTAGTCAATCCCTGGGTCATGTTTCATTCTTTTACACCGGACGCTTCTTAGCCTCGTTTATCTAACTTAATGCAACGCATTAATAGCTGACCTACGATTGAATAATGTTTTTGACCTTTAGATCCATGAGCATACTTTAAACTTATAATCAAACTTGGTATCACTTTGTTAAGCACGTCAAACCCAAATACGCGGTTGTTATGGAGACCGGTTGCATTCTGCTGGAAATGTCACCCTACTTCCACCCAAATTATCCAGAGTGATATCAAAACCAATAAGTAGGTCGCTAAACGAAGTACCTTTAAAATAAACAAAGATCAGTGAACCGAGGGGAACATTACAAGTGTTTGTATATCGCGAAATGCATTCTTTAAAAAGATTCTGATTTTAGCACCCAAATTAGCAAAATCATCGGAACGTCCCGAGGAGCTTGGATGAGATTAGCTTTGGGTTGCTTAACCAGGATTGTGACGTGAAGGGCTGCACTACGGCAGATGAGAATTAAATAGTACAAAATATCTCCGACAACAACGCTTTCCACATTACCCAGCCGAAGCGTTGTGAAAAGAAGAACATATTTTTAAAATGCAGATGGCAAAGAAATGCTCGACTTGAAGGATTAGATAGGCATAAAAGAGATCCTCGTTTCAGCTTGCAGGTGTGGCAGCTTGCTCCTGCGTGGAAGAAACCAATTGGGTTGCGGAGGGAGGGGTGAGAGAGACCGGGACGAGGGGAGCGGCGCCGGTACTGGGACTGGAAGGGATCGCGTTTGGGGCAGGCGTTTCCAGGAGGAGCCGGTGAAATCCGTGGAGTGCACCCAGGGCCCTGTCATCTTCCTCGATAAGTTCGAATCGCGAGGTGAAGGCGAAAAAGTGTTTCGCTATTGTGTTCATATGGGCCACAAGGTCCAATTGTTCCAAATGGCTCACATGGGCAGTGTAAATGTGAACCAAACAGAGCAATAACTTTCTACAGATTCTGGCCGCCTCTTTCCGCAGATCTGCAGGCGAAAAGGCCTGGCCCTGTTTGACTGGAAAGATTCTCGCTGATTGGATCGCATCGTTGCATTCAGAGAGCATCAAACTGATCACTTGTCGAGCGGGTTTCTTCGTTTGCAAACAGGGATCCTCAAAGTCTAAATCCTCGACAAATTTTGAGGGACTGCCGTTGCTGTTGCCGCCAGCACCACGACACAGACACACCTCATAGAGAGGGTCGAAAATACTGCACACATTTTCCACCAATCCGATTGTGTGCACAGCGATCCACTCGTTCTCCTCAAGCGGATGCTCAGGCTCAACGAGCATGGGGAAGTCGACGGGAGTGTTTCCAGAGGCTGCAAGCGAGAGCTGTTGGCGAAGGAAGGATGTCCTGAGGTATGGAGGGGGGGAAGGTGGAGCTGAGGAAACAGAGGGAGGTTCGGATGGATTCGCTGAAGACGTCACAGAGGCGATGGGAGATGATGTCGACGCACTTATCAAACCACGACTTACACCTCGAGCTTTACCCATCAACCACTCCATTCTATACAAGGCGGGGATTGTGATGAGGTCTACAATAAGTAAATAAATGGAGTCCCAATGAATTAAATGCGGTATTGTTTCAGCTAATCAAATTTGAAACAGACTACAAACACTAGGTTTTGGCCAAATACTCAGAAGAATAGAAAATCTCAGAATAATGACACAGACCATCTGAAGACCACTTACATCAGATTTTGTTAGTTTCCTAGCTTCATGAGAGTCTTACTGAAGATTTGTATCCCATTTATTCAAAACCGTCATTTAATTAGTCTAAACATGTCTCAATTAGGGAAGTATATACCTACAGCTCATAAAGGGAGAAAGTGGCATCTACTTCCCACATACCATCACGAAACGTCCTTGTTAAACAGGGCGGCAAGATCACCAGCCTTTGAGAGACTAAACGTGCCTAACAGTATCTAACACACTTGATTTTTCCAAATGCCATCTAGAGCACGGACCTAAACTTGTGCAAGACGACTTTGAACTACGGTCAAACCACCGCCAAATCGATTTGGTTGGCGACGAGTTGATGAATAATTCTCAAAAGGTCACGTTGAGGAAATCCATAATTTTGCAGATGAGATTAACTCGTGGAGGTCAATTTGACGTCCAAAAAAATGTCTTCAAGTGGAAGGTCACGTAACTTAGGAAAGCAAATGCAAGCGTGGAGTTGTGGTTTTTGTATCAGTAAAAGGAAAGGTCATCTACGCCACAGCACAGTTCCCTTTAGCAACGCACATCAGTGAAGAAATATGAACCTGATTACACACGACTACCACACATGTGGCCAAATTTAAGAAATAAAAGAATCGATGAAGCAAATTACATTTATAAGATAAATTAGTTGTCCAAAATTAGTCACTATGTCAACTGAAGACAAATAAACTAGAATGCCAATCTGGTGTTTGTGCAGTAGACATATGTAGGTCTTTATTTTATACCCGCAAACTCTGACAAGGTGCGTCTCAAAATGGATACACGCACAAATGCGTCGAAATAGTGACGCTGTAAACGATAAATGCGGCTTTTATTTCATTTTTGCATTTTTTTAATAATCTATATAGACTTACACCACAGCACACTGTAAACCTGATGGATAATTTTTTGTCAGACATGTTCTTTTTGGAGTGACATATGCCGAATAAAATTGAGTGAGCCATAACAATTTATAAAAAGTAACTCTAGATTACTTGTGATAAGCAAGAAACTTTTTAGTGAATCGGACAAATGCACCTTTGAATTTGCACAAACTGCCGAAAAGAGCGTGTGAACGTTTATCTAAAACCATAAATTTACATCGAAAAATATCGTTTCATGATTGAGTTAGTCAAAGCATTTGTTCCTAGAAATTCCAGCGCATTAAAGCCTGCGTGCACTTGGATGCCGAAATTAAACTACATGTGATAATGACCTAAATTTAACGCGAGAAAACGTCAAAACATGCTTTCGATGCCATTCAAAAGCAGATTTTGCACGTATTTTCAAAAACCTCTTTTTTCGAAATTGGCTAGCACGTTGTAAGTTTTGTGTATCAAAAGTTGGTCATTATCACATTTTGTCTGTCCTCAGCATCACACTATATGAAAAACAGTTTTCTCAAAATGTTTGAAATCTCACAAAAAGCGCTTCTTTTTCTAATAATCCGACTATTATAAGGCATTTTGCAACGTAAGTTCATGAGATAATATACTACATATTCCTTTACAGTAGGTTAATCATTGTTTTATAATAGTCATGATAATATTACAACACAGTTGACTTTGAAAATTTGGACAACACGAAAACTTAGAACTGATTTTTTGCCGTTACCAGGGAAAAATAACCAATAAAGCTAACCAAAATTTAATCTTAACTTCACCCCAGAGGATGGCCTAACTAAGACCAATTACATTTTAGTAAAAAAGATTGGCAAGACTATTATTCACTTTATCTAGTCAATATTGACAAAATCGATTTAAAGAAATGGCGATTTGAAAATGCAGTAAAAGTACTGTGCAAGTTTCACGTTGATAATTTTCTAATCAAAATGATTAGGACTTCCAAGGGCTTCAAAATATGTCATTCCTACAAGCTATCAAACACGTAGTCATAAGAGAAAATTGGTGCCTGCTACTCAGCTCAATGCGTCATTTCATTTGTATTATTTAAAACTTAAAAAATACAAGCATTTCACAAATGAGAAGAGGCGCTCAACTCCACAGTCCTATTAAAACGTACGAAGTGAATCTTTAGAATTGGCTAGACTATCAGCTCAATAATAATCAACCCTACTTTTTTGGAACATCACCTAATTGAGCTAATAATTAAAAACTAGGATGCGCTCATGAGCGTTTTTCACACGTATGTGCACTAGAGATAGCTTCTAACGAAATCGCACATTACATTGAACTAATTGAGTAAAAATATCTAGATTACAGGCTCAGTCAGTAGAACTTGAGAATTAACACAAAGTACTTTTTTTCATTACATTAACCTACTGTAGAGAAGTCTTTTTAAAGTACCGGCCGGCCTAGTAAAATCGAGAGTTAACTAGTGACTGCTATTGAAGTTACACCGAAGCTTTAACCGATGGTTAGATAACCAAAAAGGTATTTAATGAATGTTTTGCGTTCAAATACTCACAATAGCACACGTTGATAATCAGTTATCAGTAGAAGAAGACAATGTTCCCGGCAAAAGCATTAAATCTAAGCAATGTTTAAGCAAATAATATATTTTACCGCAACGACAGAGCATAAATTCTCATGCCAACACGCAGCCGCAACGTGTCCAAGATCATGTCATCACTATGGTCAGGATGAAGTAATAACATGTAAATGGAAACCTGTGTTTAAGCGCTTAGACTACCTCAATTATAAATGCAAAGAAAATCTACTGAAACTAATTTTGCAAACCAGTCTAATCAACAATTAATTCATTAATAAAGTTGTAAACTCTGCAAAAAATCTGTAAGCATGCATTTTAATTTTCACAATTTATAAACATTTCCGGCAAGACAAACTTACGTTGGCAATAAAAAACAAAGCCCAAGTTTTTTGAGAAAAGAGGCAGGGCGATGATTATTAAAACAAATAATTTTTGTGGTGAAAAGATCTTCAAATCAACACATATAGCATATTGAAAATAGTAAAGCCTTCACGAAATGCACTTACCCTGCTTATTTGAAACTTCAAATACTGAAATATCCTATACAAAAAAACGGCAAATAAATGTTTGTTTAAGGCACATGGATTGTGTTGAATGTAAGAACTAATATTCCAGAGACAGATTATCTTGTCGAAAGGCTGTCTTTAGTAGTTCGATACAATTTTTTTTTAAGTTAGACCCTGGGTGATATTCGTTCCTTAGATTTACATAAATTCTATTTCTAGACAGCTCAATTACCCTCCATTTGCCTATTAATATTTTCACAAGTAACTAATTCGCATCTGAAAAAGCTAACTTATTCAATTTTAACTTGACGGTTTTGTTAGTAATTACTATTAATTTCTTATTCTCGTTATTGATGACGCTTTTGCAAGTCATTTCTGTCATTAAAATTACGGTGCACGCATTAAGTAAAATCATGTTGCGACATGCTAAAGCAAATAACGAATCCAAATTTTGAATAAAACTTTCCATCCTAACATTTCTCATAATTTAAATGGTCAGTTTTTGAACAATATTTCATATAGGCACCCAGGAAGGAAAAAAATTAGGGTTGCTTTTGGGTCAACTCGTACTATAACTTTAAACTATGTGCCCTTATCCAATTGAACGTGAACCTAATATCTGAAACTTGCTATTATAATTTTTACCCCTCAAATTTTGAACATATAACTTTGCCAGTGCAGCATTGTAGATTATTGCACATAATGATCGTGTGTTGATGGGCAATACTTAACTATAAATATAATGCTCACAAATCAAAATAGAAATTCAAATCCTTTTGTTCATGTCCGCTATAACATATTACATGCTCCATTTTCTTAAGTAGCCATTGTCCTCAAGTCTAAAAATTAACTGAGATCAGACAGTTTTTGAGAATGGATTTTACTAGGTAGAAATAGTGACTCTGGTGTATGGTTTTGATTATTCTAATTAGCGCTTTTAACGATGTTTTAAGATGAAGTAGAAAGACAAATATGTTAAATCGTATTTTGGCTTTTTTAGGAGAGATTTCATACTTTTACCTCCTGACATTTATCAAACAACTACAATCGAGATTAATGGATGTGTTTGCGTAAACAATGTTTATCAAATACAGGCACGATCCTAAGGGTTTTGCTAAAGAATATATCTGATCTTTTCTAGCTTGCACATTTCTAGCAATCTTTTCAGTACATAAGTGAATAAATGTTGAATTTAACAGTTATGCATTTGATCTCAGGCTCAAATTTCATGCCAAAACCTTCTGGAGACCACATAAACACAAAAATTTAACACCCTAACTACTATTCTAAGTAATTACAGGGGTTTTGGTGACTCACCACTGCTAATTCTGCTATTGTCAAACACGTTGTGTACTAAAACAGCTTTGTACAATCGTGCATTGTTTAAGTTTCGCCATAGTAAAGTCCGAAGAGGTAACCTTAATACATTATGCGCATTTTATTGGAAGAATGATAAGTGTAAAGTGGGATTTCACAGTCGACGTATGGTTCTGGTGTAAAAAATAAAATCATTGACCATGAAAATGGAAACAAAAGTCAAGTTATCTTCATTGTCAGAAACGGGAGAGCGTGTGTAACGCAAAAACATAATTGGATTGCTGCACACGATGCGCCCAGTTTAACCAATTCGACTAGACGTTTTAACCGGTACAGTGCTATACAAACGCAATACTCAACAATGTTACAAGTTCAGCGAAAGAAGAGGGTAACCGATATGCGTTAAGGAAATGTGGATTGTTGTATGCATTTCCTCCTTTGGCTAGGTGTTTAGATCAGGTATGAAAGGTGAGATAAGATTCTGCTTGGAGACGCATACTCACTGAACGAATCTTTTAGAGATATCAAATTATCAGCCAATTCATATTGTGCTAGGAGTTACTGGTAGGTTCGAAAGGCGGAAGTATTGAAGCAACCTCCAAGGTCTCCATTGAGGAGTTTTGGTTGACATTGGATATCATTGCTAGAGGCGATTTGGTCCCAGCCGGGGACGTAGCCTCAGCTTCAGTAAAGGTAGCGCGTTGGCTAACAGTAGGCGATTTCTCCTCGAGCGAAAATATGGGTTCGTCGACTTTATAGGTTGGCGTGATTTCAGGAGCCAGTGAAACTTCACTTTGACTTTTCGATTCTGGTTTTTCAAGGTCATGGTGTGGTATTCGCTCCGCGAATGTCGTTTCTTCGGATAAGCTTAAATCCATGCTCGTGGACTGGTCGTCGTTGGCCTCTACAGGCACAGAAATGCTGCTAGCGGATAGTTTTTGAGGGATAGTAGATGCTTTCATGACATTGATTGCGTCTGTGTGGCAAGAAGAAAGGCTTTTACCACGACTTAATTGTTGGGCCAATGATATGGAGTGGGAAGACAAAGAAGGTGAACTGGTCTGTTTTCGGTTGGATAGACCTGAAATCAGAGTAAGAAATATCTTTATTTACTATGGCAGACGCCTGACCTTAGCGGTAAAATACGAATTTATAGATCAATGAGCCGTTATCAATTCAATTTGAGTGAGAAAATGAGGTTCAATTAGAGACCAAGTGATTGATTATGTTAAATCGGTTTGCTTTATAATCCTATTAGTTATGATTTAGCTAGACTAATCGAAATTGGCTTAAGAACTTAAAGCACAAAGACAACGGACTTGCAGCAACCAATATATTATCGTACAAGTGGTGTTGAGAAAAAACGTCTGCAAGTTTTGTGTGCAACTACAACCAAACGACTTTTGCGCTTAACTATGTCTCTGTTAAATACTTCCTTCGCATAGGGTTGAACTGGTACCAAGACCAAGCATTCTGGGTGGCAGTTAATATTCGGTGTACTCAGAGGGTTCAGTCATTCATGCGACCAGAAAAGTTCCTTTTAGAAAAGCGAATAGCTCCCCACGTTGCATGGCGAACTATTCCATCCCTTGTAGGTCGGTGTAGACTTTAGTTATATATCAGATCTAGATGAGTCAATCGTCAGGGGCGGAACTTCATCCTTAAGTGTCATAAATTTCACATGAAGCAGATACCCAGCGTTTTAAACGCAAAACTCGTGGCATTGAATTGAGTAGTATCTCACCCCCGAGTAGGAATATTTGAATTAATCTACGGAGTTTAGAAATATTAGTTCGACCACAAGTCACGCATAACGTTTTTTGAAAATGGTATGATATACATATTTGTCAAATGACCAATCACGTAGAGTCATTGCAGCTTCGGCATACATCTTGGGATGCAGACATTTCATTTCCATCCTGCAATATTATTTGTGGTAATGTATTAAAATTGGCTGAGGTTAAATGGTTGTTTAAATGAGAAGACCCAACAAAACTGCATGGATTTGCGTAATTTCAATGAACGAGATCTCGTCACGCCCAATCACGCATTGAAGAAATTTGTGTCATTCCACGGAAAATATATTCTCAAGTATTGTTCAACTCATAGGCAGCTCTAGATGTTCTGAGAGCGTTTTTCGTTTGAGCAGGCTGACACTTTGTTACAGTTCACTTTTTAACTTCGTGTTTACTTAATCTTATGAGGTACGATTAATCATGCTGGTCTCCGACACAGAATTTAACGCATGTTGCCAACAATGCATGTAAAAAAGGATTACGACAAAGGTTGTACGGCTACGATTAGATTTATCCCAGGGATGAGGAAGTACCTACCGCAGAAGGGTAGACTTAGTCTTTCTGGCCTTTTACTCGCACCCTCTCGAGCAGGCTGTTTGTCGATCAGAGGCATCTGTGAGGCCGATCTGAGGGGACCGCTAACAGACTGGCTGACAAGTCGCATTATTGATCGCTTTCGGGCGGGTGTTGTGCTACCGGAGCTGCAGAGTTGTCCGCTGCAAGCAGGGTCACTGCAGGAGGCAGTCGAGGAACTGCCATCGTGGAATCGTGGATGAAATCTGAGCATCATGTGAGTCTGATCGTCAGGAAAACCCGCGTCTATGCGGTCTATCTCGTTACCCATCCAAAACGCAGCTGAAATGGAGGTTAATTAAAGTGTACGTGCTACTGGTCTCTATGCTAGTTCTTTGGACACCATGCAGTGCGACATTTGCTTGTGCTCAGCTGACTTCAACGGTTTACATTATGCATCTTACCTGTCTTAGTAGCCTTGGTTCACTACGCCCCAGGTCATAATTTGTTTTGACCCAAACATGCATTTCTGCTTGTCATATGAACTTCCATAACCAACATGAGGGATACTTGTGAGAACCTCGATATAGGGAAGCCGTTTGCTCAGATTTTCCAAATAAGTTGGAGCAAATAAATACCAGACAGTGGTGATTGAACAAGAAAAAAGTCGATATCATGCAGCGACGTCAATAGACTGATGGTCTACGGAGTCACGATCGGTTTAACAAAGTTGCGTTCACAAAACGACGAAGACGATAAGCGTTTAGTGCTTCAGATGGAACATGCAGAACATGCCAGACAAGCAGTGTAGACAGAACGGGTATGCGACGACGACTTTAACGGCGCCAACATGCCTAGTTTTCTCACCATCAAGATTTATGTACAGATATATACAGGTGTGTTGGGAGGCAATGGGAGCTAATGCCTGCCTTTTCGTCTACTAAACGAAAGGCTTGGTCTCGTAGACGTGCTGGTTCCTCCCTCCGAGGAATCGGAGGTTACAGCATTACTCCTCTGTCTCCTGGGGCGCCCAACAAGCATCCCATGCAGACTTCGCCCCCCGCGAATGCACGACGAAGTGGCTGTGGTTGCGGCAGTTTGAGGCATTACAATGTAAAACTCTCCACTCTTCGAGGTCTCATCGAGGGTCCAGTCATCACGACGACAACGATGACTCCTTCGGGGGCCAGATAGGCTTGGAACGAGTTGTGGCATGGATGTGGCGAGGTGTTTAGGCACGAGTTTGAGTTCCCGCGGTGCATTAACGTCATCTGTTGGGCTTGTAGAGGCAACCGCTGCCATATTCGTAAGGCTAGACAACGCCTTGATGTGGGCTGATTAGGGAAAGTGCGGAAGGGAAATCAGGTATCATATACACACAAATACATTACACTTGATTATTCAATTTAGCAAAAGATCGAAACCGCGTTGAGAAACTTTCCAAACTATTTTCTCGTTAAATCGTTGTTCCGATAAGACAAAGGACAGATGATAACGTCTGTGGTCTACCAGAATACTTGGGCCGACCATGCTAATCAACGAAGAATGTTAGAAACCATAAGTACGCACACAACTTTAAGACGTTTTAGTAAGAGGTTAGCTAGAAGGAACACTCCAGCTGCTAGACATGTTGTCTGCCAGGTAAAAGCAACCGAAATAAGAGTTTAAGAACCGGCTCAGCTACAATTGCATCCTTGCCGAAAAAGCGGACTATGGCATTGATTAAGCTTGATTGAAAAATTAAACAGGCATTCGAAAAAGTGGTTAAATTGCCACACATCAAAGCCGAAAAGGGTGAATGTACCCTTTTACAAACACATGTATACCACACCAAAACTTACACAATTTGCCTCGTTCGGTTTCCTCATCCGTATAGAAAAAAACTGTTGAAACGCAAATTGAAAATCAAGGAACATAACAGCCCCATGCACATGATTAACAAGTTGAGACTTTCACAAGCACCAAACTCATCCCCGCCTACTTCGAGCTTAAGGCGGCTCTTACAGGATCCTACAGGGTTTTCGGAGATTTTGTACCATGGACATCAACTAAAATCTAGCAGTTTAGTAGCGGCAATCATTAAGATTTAAAATCAAATAGTACGAGTTCGTCAGTTGTGAGTTTTAGTTAACAAAAACTATTTTTTAAGGTTTTAAACAATGTGCACGTGCATTATAAGCTTCACTATCAAGTAAGACACTACCAAAAAAGTCACTTTAGGGGACCAAGTTTCTTACCTCTACAGGGATCATTCTTTACAAGGAATTCCGTCAGGGGTGTCCACCCACCGCCAACACGAACCATCACGTTGCTTCGCAAAATCCGTACCAGCCTGAGCTTCTGCGAGTCACCGAACTTAAGAAAGGAAGACAAAGAAACACGTTTGCATGGAGTCACGTCAAACAGGAAAAAAACTAAGATAGAAAAGGAGGAAGGAGGAGGAGGAAGCAAAGAAACAGATCGGAAGCTAAAAGTGGGCAGAATGTGTAGTTAAACCAATATCTGTCAATTACCTTGTACATATTGCCGTTCACTTTGCTGATACGATAAGTATTGTGGCAAGTGCATAAACTGGCTTGATGCTTGGCCTCATGCTCGATAGCACTTCCTTCAATATTTGAGAGGTCGATCGGATGATTGCTCGATATTGAAGTTGAACGCAAAGCCGCATTGAACTTCTTCATGTCAATGAATCCCTCGCCGTTTGCATCGACTATGCTTGCTACAACTTCCAACTCAAGTCGAGACGTTGGGAATTCTAAAAAGGACATGAAGCATGACTTTATGGGGGCCTGTTAACAGAGAAATAATATCAACGTGGAGGCACTTACTCGAATCTAACAAGGCGTTCACAAATTCCTCTCTCGTGAGACGCCCATCTCTGTCCAAGTCGTACCGATGGAACATGTCGATGAGCCGCGCTTTCTTCGAATTCATCCATGCCAAGTAGCGGCGTCTCCAGCTCCCAAAATCGAAGCTCTTCAACTTCTCCACTTCATTGGCATGTGCTAAGCGCTCTTCTAAGATTAAACGCCGCGCCTGCGTGAGCTTTACAACCCTATCCCACTTTTCACACATCTCATTGACCCGTTCACTGGCGTAGACCTTGGCAGCAGGCGGCGCCACCATGCTCGAACTCCTGGACCTCACATCCCGTGGTCTCGATATTGTAAGCTTTTTAGTTACCCCAGCTTTTCGTGAATGTTTGAGAATCTCATCGCGCTGAGGACGTCGCGCCTCAATCTCCATTTCAAACTGCGAGTTCTCTGCTAGTAGGCGTTCCACTAGGGTGGCATCAACGTCAAATCCGGTGGAGCCGCTTTCTACGCGACTGGAGGACTCCGAGGAGATTTCAGAAGGTGCCTCATTGGAAGACAGACCTGCTGATGTGGTATGGAGGAGGGTGAGACGGTCGGATCGAAGGAGAACTTCTGCTGTGTTCAACCAGCTTATGAGTGCGTCAAGAGTCAACCGACGCTCACGTTGATTTATTGCCAACTGGGCCAACCTCGCCTCGTGTTTCTGCGACCAGTCAAGTACCTAACAAAATAAAATAACGACTGAGCGATAAACAAGGAGCTGTCGAATCCAAAATGACTTATCATTACTGTCCGGCTACTAATTTTCGGGGTCCTAGAACACGAAGCGAACCCTGTTTTATATTCAGCCTCCAAACTCACCTCTTCCCACCGTGTGTTGACGGCGTTCATCCACTGTCGGATCCTCGCTGCAGCCTCGGGTTGGTGCTTACATTCAGCAAGGATTCGATTTCCTCGGCCCAGACAGTCACAGACCCGAGATTCCTGAGCTGCCATGCCTGAAGTTATTTCTGCCACAGCGGTGTTAGCTGATGTCTCCTCTGAGAGGGGTTCTGTTGCGTCCATCTCCCTTGGATCATCGCCTTCGGGGAGAGCACCCAACTTGCGCAGCGCATACTCCGCTCCCGCGCAGTAGTCCATCACGTCCTGACAGGATCTCTGGAAGTCTTCGGCCTAGAACAACCAATAATGTATTCCAATAGGAAAAAGAAACACTAATTAGAGCAGGAGCCTGCAACGTACATTCTTGCGTGCCTCTTTCAGCCTCTCTGTTCGAGCCTTGGCTTTTAACTGAACCCTGGTCCATAGAGCATTCAGCCCAGCCAGCTGTTCTTGCATTACCAAGGAGTCTGTGAGATCCACAGCATCACTACCTGTCTCTGGCTTGCACTTGTTCAAGAGCTGAGCAGCAGCCGTCTGTAATTTTGCCACGGAGACCCCTCTGTCTTCGAGTTGGGCTAACAGAGACTGATGAGCTTCTTCAAGATGCTATATTGTCGATTGGAAATGAGAAAATTATGTGTTGGCAAACCATGCGACAACGTGAATTGCGAAAAAATTAAATACGCGGCTTCCAGGACGCAAAAGACATTTCAATTCTTGTGGGCAGCAAAAGTTCAAAAACAACAACCAAAGGCAAATTGAAACCAGATTTAGTTCCACAATCGCTTTTTAAGTTGCGTTATACAGGATCGACTAGTCATTTAAGATCCTGACAATTAAAAAGCATTCGGCTCACGAATGTCACTAAAATGAAGCTGCCTTTGGATTCTATTACGACTCCCAAGCATTTACTGTCTACATAATCCCAATTTTTGGTTTAAGATGACAATAACCGTTGCGCGGAAACTAGATGATTACTCTTTGCGGTACCTCAAGCGTTCATGCATCATGACAATAGATTGTTATTTAATGTCGTGATCCAAACTTATGGATTTGGCTCACGAGGCTGACAGATGACAGCTTGTGCTACTTTGCCATAATCATCACTGACTATGACCTTGGACGGTTGAGCCAAATTGGCTGTTCTGATAAGACCGGATCTGTGGGAACGCTTCCTTTTAACAGACAAGAAAGTTATCCCGAGAAGCACCAAATTATTTTCTATTCCCGGACACTACAGACCAATGATAATGCTAAAGTTTCAATCTTCAAGATACCGCTGATGGAGGCTTCGAAAACAGTGTTTGGGGGCTCCTTCGAGAAACTGCCATTTTAGACCACGCCCGTTTGCTCAAATGTAGATTGGTCCTCTACCACGGCTAGAACCGAAAGTGGGGATTATTTCAACTCAACTGTAAATATGCAAATACTACAAGTCCGATATTTTACGAATACAGTAGAAAAAGTTTGAGCGATTCAAGCATTACCTTCACAGTCTCTACATCCCCGGCGCAGCCCTTCTTGTCGTCGTCTAGGAGACTGTCAACCTTGTTGATCCACTCGAGCAGTGATCCAAGTGCGTCCTTGTACTGGCCCGAACGGAGAAGAGCCTCCTCCAGGGCTTTTTGTCTAAAAAACCAAAGGAAACATGCCCATTTAATCTTCCTTTCTCTGTTTTGTTTGGAAAACCAGTTAGAGATATCATAAACCCCTATAATTCGGTATACTCTAGACTAATTGCCCCGAATTCGCTGAAAATTGTGGCTATTTCAGTTTTATCTGAATTGTAACCAGAACGGTCCCAATATGTATAATCTGTTACCTTGACTGACATCTCATGCAGAGAACTTTGGTCGACTGCAGTTGCCTATGTATCGACCCCACAGTAGCTCAATGGACTGACTTTGTCTTCTTTGGTCATGTGTTGTATTATTCAAAGGTTTTTGTTCTCGTGAAGTGAGTCTTGGTCAGTTGAAACTTACAAAACGCCCGAGGCGAATGAGTTTGGACGGCCTATGAACTCGGACTCAAAGTCAAAGGGCTTCAAATGTGAACCTCTAAATACACCATATACAGACCAACGCCACGATTACGTCAGTATGTGAAATATAAAGACACCGTATCCACTCGCAATTGAATTCTGACTTACTTTTCCAACGACTTTGCACAGACCTCATTCCACAGGTACTTTAGTTCGCTTTGCATTCTATCGAGCTCGAGGTGGTCGTCTCGTGGAGCCTTGTCTTTCAGTTTGGTCAGCTCTCTTCGCACCGAATCGAATGTGGCGCTGTGAACGCCAAGTTCACGCTGAAATTCGCGGTGTTGGGAGAGCGCTTTCAGTAGAATGTCCGTCTGTGCACTCACCAACCAACTGCCTTCTTGCAGGTGAGTGTTCAGTGCTTCGTTTAGCCACTCGGTTAAGTCCTTCCACTTGGACATCAATTTCTGTGATTCCTGGACGAACACACAAGTATTTTAAGGGGCGATTAATTGGAAACATCTCAATATCGTTTTCACCTTATGGCTAACAAAAATTTGATGAAAGGTCAGATAAAACTTCAAACCCGTTGTCTAATTTTAAATAAAACTTACCAAAATTATGTCTTTTAGTAAAGTTCGGAATGTGATATTAATAACTAATTGCCAAGTTCAACGAGATATATCCATGAATAAATATTTTTTGTCATGCCTTTCTTTATTTTAAATGTTAGGGGGTACCAATTTTGTACCAACCATTACCGAACTACTTCTGATGCTTCCTGCGCAATATAGTGCTTGACTAGTCAACCGTTACAAAACGCAGATTACATTTGAAAAAAAGGTGACTTAAGAGTTCTCTTCATCTTCACAACTGCCTCAAATTATAACGAAAAATCATTGCTTAAAGTTGTGAAGCTAGAACTGTCGATGACTCCTAATGACAAAAGACCGGAGGTAAATTATTGCTTGTCTTGCCAGCTGTTATTTTGTGAAAGCACTTAAGTGAATTTTGGCTCATGCAGATTTGAGACTTTGGTTGGAGCTTAGTAGCTACTGTCACAATGAAGGGGAATTTCATTTCACCCTCATCCCCTGACTTTAAGATAACTCACTTTGAATGCTGACGCAAACTGTCTGCTCCTGTCGGCGCTCCTTTGGAACAGTTTTTCCCACCTAATGTGAGCACTGGCGAGCAGATTCTTCACCAGCACAACGTCGTGCTCCAACGAATGCGCTCCGATGAAGATGGAAGCCCGATCGAGAGGTGCTAGCACGGAGTCGCGCTTCGCTGCGATCTCCTTTCTCAAGGCTAATTGTGAAGGCAGTTGCAACTCAAGGGTTGAGGGAATGAAGGAGATGGCCGGGGCCTGATTCATTCGTCGCTCGGCCTGTGTCAGCCACTGGATGAAGTCTCCCAATTCGTTGTGGAAGGCCTCAACCCGAGCGACAGCCGACTCCATGTGCGCGAGTCTATCGCGGGCCTGAGTAGCAAGGCGTGACTGGTGCTCGCTGAGGTTTTCAAGATGACCAGCGAGGCGGTCGTGTGTACTGCCAGCTGAAGCCAGCAATCCAGCCGAGGAAGACCACAGATTACCAATCTGCACAGGATGGAGACAACAGGTTGATATGCGCCACAATTAGACTACTTAATATGCTACATGATCATTTGTGGTCTGGCTAAATAAGTCAATCCAAAGATGCGCAAATATTGCTTGCCTGTTTGCCAAGGGCATCAATGGAGCTGTGTAGACGGATGAATTTGTTTATGCTTTGTTTAGCGCTATCAGGCAGTCCACCAATAACACGCATTCCTGACGTTGGCATCTGCCCTTCTAATCGTCGGCAATCACGTCGGAGTTCGTCCAACTGGCTGTAAAACTTTTGAGCCTAAAATACATTATAGAATGTCAGTAGTCATATAAATCGGCTCAAATCTGTTCAAACAAATCAAATCACTACAAGAGCTGGGGTGCATCTTTCATGTCGATGTGATGCCGCACCACGGGGCATCCTTTTATTTGGAGTTTGCATGCAAAATAATCCAGCCAGAAGTGAACATCGCTTGATGCTAGCTTGGTTCAAGAGTTCCGACATGCCAACTCGACCTACAGGACTGATTGAAAACATGGTAATTGGTACTACCGAGAGAATTCGGGTGCCTTAGAGATACAGAACAACTTCCAAAACGTGTTCAATAAATGGCTTTTCAATCTGAGAATGAGCCGAAATCTTCATCCAAAAATGATAACATCCAATTACTGAATCTGAACAAATGCACACAAGTTCTACCCAAGCGAATATTTATGTGGGATTTTGGGACACTGTGTCTAGCTATCAAGAAAACTCAGAACCGATTTAATTTCGGGTTGAACTGTAGAATGCAATTGTTAAGGAGGATTGCTATCAAACAAAAACCACAATTTTCACAAGCTCTCTTGCTACCTGCACCGTAAGTAGCACAACACTGAAGACTAGCATTTACAATGTACTACGGTTTACTTCGATTAAATTTTGGATGCTTCCATGAATTTGTTTATTTTGTGGCAACAAAATATGCAAACATTTGGGACTTGCCCAAGTAAGTGAATGCATCTACCTCTCGAAGTGCCTCCTCAAGTCTCATTTGTTTTTCCCTAACCGACAATTTCAGATGATCCCAGGCATCGTTGAGCTGCACAAGTTTCTTCGACAGTTCTGGATCCAAGTCTCTCGGCTCCTCCATGCCCGTGACTTCTTGGTTGATTCGAACAACGTCTGCCTGCCGCTTTGCGGCACTTGTTTGAATGATCTACAAAAAGGTAACACGAAACGCGCCTTTTGTAGACCACACGATGTGGCCATGGCAAACGCCTTAATGTACTACCGAATTGACAAAAGTAGTAGAGGAATGAATTTCAACGCCATATTTCTCGAGTTAGCTACCATACCATAAGCATCCAGCCCAAATTTTCGGCAAATGTCACCGAAATTCCGCTCCTGCTCAAAACTATTCACTAATCTGAAGAACTTAAGAACCGTAGGATGCGATATTGTTTGAACACATCCAAAATATTACATGAAACCCTGTTTTTGAAGGTTCTAAATATTTATGGTAGCTGGAGAATGATACCAGACTCCACCTCTAGTGAGAACGCCAAGTACCTTCGGAGGCAACATTAGATAGTTTTGGCTAGTTAGCTCTGCTTGAAGATTCTAGGTATGAAACCTACAGCTTTCTCTTTCCATTTCATTTCAATAATGAGCTGCAAAGTTTTTATTGACATAAAGATATTTAAAGGTTTTTGAACTCTGAGTGTTGAGGCAAATGACAACTATGAATGGAAATCTAGTACGGATCTATTTCCCCTGGAAAATCACTCAAAGAAATCATCCCGCACTTGCTAGCTGTAAAAGTTTGGTCTACGAGTCACACAAAGACGATATCTTGCTTACTCTTGCCCTAGAGAGTTCAAATTCCAGGGATTTGTTGTCGCCTCGTGGAACCGAAATCGCGTCGATCGTAATTTGTGTTGCCTTGATCCACTGAAGCAGGGCCTGCAAGGCAGAATCAAACTTTCCCAAGGTCATCAGCTCTGTCTGCAGTTGGTGACGTCGGTGGTTCAGCGCATCCACCAGGTTTTCCCACCGGCTGCTGGCCGATGAAAGCATCTCCTGAAGCGTCAAGGTCCTACCGCTGGGGCTGGCGTTTGTCACTTGATCTGCCGAGTCTAAAAAACGGGTATGATAAATGAATCGTGCACAGTAATACATCAGTTATCTTTCACGATTAGTTGTCCATCGATGTAAATTGTGTGGATTGGCCTAAAAAGCACCACGATTCATTCACACCGTTAGCAGCTTACACGGCATATGCATTAACAGTCACTGGTGCTGGGGTATTATGATTTAGGGATTTGCTGACAACGAAGTAAATTCATGAAGTCCGATGCCCCAAACAAACTTTCACTATTAGGTTGGACCTCACTACGAGGAGAGACTTATGAAGATAACGACGCGAAGTGGTCAGTTACGAAAAGTTACTGAAGTGATGATTTGGAGGAAGTTCGAGGTCTGCCGTCAAACAGCGAGTGCCTTAATTACACCGAATTGGGACTTGGTCTGTAAAAAATGCAACACTTACCACTCGGGAGACCAGCGGCCGAAATCAATTGACCAGCAACCCAGTTCAAGTTCTCCAGTTGTTCGTGGTTCGGTAGGACTGAGTCACTCCATGTCTCAGTTTGCTCAATCTGCCTCAGAACGTGCTCCGTCTCATTTGCAACTGGTTCCAAGGCCTCGAACTCTCCTTCCGTCTTCGCGATCCAATTCATGAAGTTCGTCAAATCAGCCTTTTAGAAAAATAAGATCAGAGAATTTTAAGCCGCACCAGTCAGGTTCCATTGCACGGAAAGCACATGCTGTTTTGTAAATTCTGTTACAAAACTGGGTTCTATAGCTAAGAACTAGTGCTTTACTTGTAGCTCCTAGCCTAATTCCTTGGTGGAGTCTAGGAAACGTCCATAGTCCCTTTTGTAAAATTATACAGACGCGGGTTAGATCAAAATGCTAAATCATCAATGACTTAGTCCAAGTGAACGTTGATGCACTCTTGTGCACTTGGATGACTGAAAGGGGAATGAAAAAGACCGGCAAATTCGCACCTTCAAGTTTTGTGCAGTGGTTAAGTTGGCAGCCGATATTAATTTCTGGCGTTTACAGGCAGATGCGACGTCCTCCGAAATCACCGAGACCTCTCGGAGAGCTGCGTTGACCTCGTTTTTAAGAATGCTTCTCTCCTCTTCGTTCCTTCCCTCCTCGTCTATCAACAAATCGATAATCCGGTCACCAACGTTGCGTAGTTCATTGAGTCGCTGATCAGCAGTTTGTAGTTGTGAGACAACGCGCTCAATTTCTTTTAGTTGGGCTTCGTAAGTTGATGCTTCAAGAGGTTGGATGGATGCACCTCCAGAAACTAGGGAGTCTATTGAACGTCGAGCAGTTATAAGGTCACCCTGAATGTTTGATAAAGGCAACCAGAATTCCTCGGAAGCTAAGCGATGGGCCTCAACCAGATTGGTCAGGCGTTGAAACACCTTGGTGTGCATCTGAAGCCAGTCCTTTTGTAGGGTTTGAGCCTTTTGCAAAACTAAAATGTTGACGAGTACGTTAAAAAATATTTGAAATCCAATTGCTACAAAAGGAACAATGACCATTTGCAAAATAGGGTTAGCATTAGTAATTAAATGTTGGATGCAGATGCAGTTGAATCGATAACAAATCCTAAGATTAATTTCAAAATAACGTATATCCGTAGCTCCTTAGGTGGTCCCTCAACCGGTAGCGATACGGGTCCTACTGATCCGAATTTAAGTGAGACATTCCTTTACGAAAAGTAAAACTATCTCCACCCATTGAACTCCTTTTGTCTCAACAGGGTACAAGGAAGAAACTAACATTACTTTCAAAGGGTGCTGGTAAGGTGCTTAAGCACGGTGATGGTAGCGACTAAAATCACTTTTTATTAAACGTTCTTAATACCGCTGGATGTGCTTGCGTAATTGTCCAAATCAATGAATTGGAAGCTAGTCTTATTGCAACGGTCAAACTCTTCTAGTTGGAGGAAATGCAAACTGAATTCCGCCATGTTCCCGTCGCATTCAACAAAGTGGAGGACACTCGCTAAAGGCTTTTGGAAACGCCAAGAATGCTTATGCAGTTTCGCATTCGATGGTTCGACGTAAAGACAGATTGAATGTCGACTAGTCCACAGCTTCCAGAAATGTCAACACACAAAAGTGTGCCAACGTTCCAAATTACCTCTGAGGAGCCGCAAGGGTGTTGCGATATTATCTTTGTTGACTACTAAATTGGAAACGAAGCAAAACGGTGTCCCAAAACATTTTCAAAGAAATTATCATTCGACGGTACTGATGTTTCACCAGTCCAACAACGATATTGATATTATAGGACGACCATATAGAAAATTGCATGGTACTCGTGCAGCTTAGTACCTGTTATTCCTACTTGGAATGAGTTCAAGATTATCGCTTGTCAATGAGAAAATCTGAAATAACCATCAACACAGAGCTCATTAAGATTCACTGTAAATCCCGCAACAAGGACATGGTGGTCGAAGCAAATGCTCAGAGCTCTACATAGCCATCTAGAAGAACAATCGCACTCAGTCCATCCTGCTTCTGCGATTGTGTTGTACATATTAGTAACTTGAAATAGTCACCTGTTTTACGTTGTTTCTATGCTTTGATTTTTTCTACAGAATTTATGCCTGCAGTGGCCTCAACTTTATTTGAATCACTGTAAGATTTAGAATATTATTGACGATTCAGCATCCTCAAGACTATATTTCTTAAGATTTTGACGATATTCTATTTATCATTTTTACTCGGGTTTATGTGCGCCAGATTTTGTTTCCATATCGGCCGCCTCTCCCCAATTGGTCGGTTTATCTTCGAGTTCACTACTACTTTGAAATGCGCTCTAGGCCGCCCGCCCACGCGGTATATACGTAGGCACATCTGAGCACGGACTGAGACACCAAGTCCTCTGTGATGACTCATCCGCGGTTAGTCGGTGCTAGTGTGGGGGAAGTCATTGACGTGCCAAACTAGGGGGTTTGCCTGTTTGTGCTTGAGATTTTGCGCCTGTGGGCCTGTAAACCGCGTCAACCACATTGGACAATGCTAGTTAGCTCAGATGAGGCCCTAACTTTAGATCTACTGTCAACACATCGAATGTCACGGGAGTGAAGCTTCACGTTTCAGTAATTTGCGAACAAGAAGTAAAAGCATAACAACACAAATGACCACACAAAGCAGTGGTCACTTCATGCAAAAATGACAGAGCTGACTGTATTTTCAGGATGTGTATGCGATGCATACACACACTTACTCAGACCACGAAGGGTGTTAACATCGGCTAAAACAATAGACACAGTAAATTACGAAGGAAATAAAATCTGCGCGACCAATGACCAATGCAAAACAATGAACTATCATACCATTGACTTCACCAGGAGTTCCTTCGGCAGCAGGAAGAACTAGAGGGTCTCGTTGAAGAGTGCTTGATAGTTCAGGCGTTGTAGCAAACGTGCTCTCTTCTATAGACTGCGTCAGAGATTTTAGAGCTGGCAATCGTCGATCCATAATTTCAAGAATCGCTTTACCCTCAGCAATCTGACCACTCAGGTATTCCGAACGCAAGCTAATGGGTTGTTGAACACGAACGCAGGAGGTACTGGAAGTCGAATCCATACATGAGGGAATTGAGGCTGTCAAGAGCTCATTTTCTAATGGATCAAATCGCACACCGATTGTCGAGGCCAAATCACGAGCTTCGTTCAATGCTTCTGCCAGGAGACTCAATCTGTCATTCACCTACAATCAATCAATAGGCAAAAACTCATGTAAGGGGCGTTTTGGCTTGAAATCAACATGGCTCCGTTAAAAGGAAAATATGTGCGTTGGTAAATAAGGCGAAATATTTTGAAGGAATCGATAGACTCACAAAGTATCTTTCTGTTTGAAAAACACCAAGAAAGCACAGCGTCACATGATTGTTCGCAAGTTGAAATGATCTGGGCTAGACGGCTAGCATTTGTAGTTCAAAAACGATATTTTTAATAAACATCGACTAAATGAACCATAAGTTAGACACGAAGTACCAGAGTTATCATAATCTCTACCTACATCAATTAAACTGGTGACAGCGTCTTCAAGGTCTATGGAACGGTTTCTAATCCGTTTCGCAAGTCTCCGGAATCGATCACTCGACTGTTGTAGCTGACTTCCAAGGTTCGCTGCTTCCTTCGGTGCAATTAGCGTGGATAACGTTGCTGCCGTACTCGAAACCTGTTCTAGAGTCACCTTGTAGCCATCCAGTTCACGTTCCAAAGCCTGCAACGACAGAAACAGCACTAAGGTTAGATGAATTCTTTTGAATTAGAGTAATATTACGTTTGTGAGAAGCTGAAAAGGCACAATCTAGCAACCAGTCACAAATCAAACATACAGTTATGGAGTTGAGTTAATTTAAGAACCTCTGTTCAAGCGGCACAAACAGTTAGAATGACCCACCTCTCGTTGGACCTTTAAAAAAATGCAGGAACCATAATGCATTGATAGAACGCAAACAAATTCTTGGTGTGGGATAAGACAATGAAAGTAAGAGCGTCAGTGGCTATTTTTGGCTGATTGCTGCGTTACAATTCGTGGCTGCCCGATCCGATCCTGATAAAAAACTGATTGGTGTGAGGGGGACAAAGGAAAATGGACCAAAACAGCACTTCGTAACGATTGAGCATAAATTTCCATGGGATTAAGTCAGACTTTGCCTCGTGAAAATACAAAATTTCTGTCTTTAAACAATTGAAAACGAATCCGGCTTGTTCTGTCTGGGTCGATTTGTCACAAGAATGTGGTTGTATTATGAAAAGCATACCTTGGCAGCGTTATACAATCGTCTAAGCGATTCAGATTCGTCTTCAATGACTAGTGGCGTCACGGAAAGCTGATCGAGCATCTTCTCAGCCGATGTCATCCACGAATCCATCCGTGACATTCCATCTGACAGAGACTTTGACAGAGCCAGGGCCTGCTGTGATCGGGATTCGGCAGAATCAAAGAGACTGTCAATCTCATTGGTCTGCTGCATTACTTGTTGTACAAGTTTTGCCAGAGCTTGTACCGAGTTCTCTCCAGTCTTGTGATGAGTTGATTGGTCTAAACTGGCCAACAAACTTCTCGCCTCTACGAAGTGGGCTTCCAATGTTGGTTGACGTTTCATATACTCACAGCGAAACTCGTTCAGCTTACTAATCAGGAAATCAATTTGCTCTACTCTAGCTGGTAGCATAACGAGGCTATAAGTGGCTTTCTCCTGGTCGAACTCCTCCCTTAGATTCAAGATTTCCTCAGCTGGTTGGGTGGAAGCCTTTGAATCGAGTCGGTGCGAAACATGCTTAAGCCATTCCTCGTCTTCTCTTAGCTTGGAATAAGCTTGTTCAATTCGTTTGTCGAGCACTTGAGTCTGCTGAGATAAGCTCAAAGTCTACAAGCGGAATAAGTGAGATAAATTTAAATGGTAAAACTTTAATTGAGATTTAAGTCAAATTACCTCATTGTAGAGGTTGGTAAACCTCTGAAGGTTCTCGTTCGCAAAATCACCGATTGTTAGGGGTTGCCTCTGCGACGGCAGATCTAGAAAAATAGAGCTCGGAATGGTGCTTTTTATTTTCTCCAGAGCATCCGCCAGTGCATCTGCGTGAGGTTTAATTTCATATTCCAATTCACGACAAAAGTCTTCGGTTTTCTGGGCATCACTTAGCTTAGACTCCAGTTTAGGAAGACCCTCAGCGAGAATTGTGTTAGACGCGAGAAGAACGGCAATTTCTGGTTGCATTGATTGAAGCCCATTAAAAGACGATTCGACTTTTTTGCGAAATTCAGAAAACGAAGAATCCACGTGAGCCACCTTGCCCTCAATCGCCATCGCATCCGCAGCTGTAAAAACCACATCCAAAAGGTCTGAGATGGTTTTGACAGAGCATAATAAGTCCCAATTTTAGCGAATGTGACGAATACCACTTTTGAAAAGTGATCCCGATTTCACTGAATCAAAAGCAGCCCACCCTGTGAAACCCCAAGCACTGCAATAAACGATGACCCACTTTGGCTTGTCAGGGTTTTTATCAAGCAAAACGGAGGAATTTACTAACATCTTGTAAACTGAATGTCCTGTGTACGGTGCTGGCTCTGCAGACGATTCTTAATCATCTCAACAATGCACGACTCGCTACCACAAAAGGGGATTATTTCATGGCTATGCTTACACGGAAACAGTTGTAGGCAATATTAGCAGTGCGCTCGACATGCCAGGCTAAACTTCCTTAAGCCGAAAACTGATCCGAATCTCTGCTGGCTGAATGGAAAGCAGTGTCTGCTATCAAAATTCAATTTCTACTCCTATTACTCAAGAAAATAGAGAAAGCCGTAGTTCGAAACAACATACCAGAACAGGTTCTCTTGAGTTCATTTCCGCGAGTTTGGAGTTGACGAACGGTGTCAGCCTGATCAGTGCATTCTGCAACCAATTTCTAGAGAAACCACGAGATAGTAAACAGTAATGTGTGATTGGTAACAACCTAAAGCGCAATTTGACGTACTTCAAGCTCTGTTATTCGATTTTCGTAAGTGACAGAGGGATCCTGATCGACAGGAAGCCGGTCGAATCGGCACTCAGCTGTTGTCAACCATCCAAGGTAGGACTCATAGAGATTCCTGAATTCCTTCAGACTTTGAAGGGCATCAGTCAGTTTTGCGATCCGCGATTTGACTTCTAAACACACGTTGTTGTAGTCTTCCGTGAGTTTTGCAGCAGTTTCCCCAGTAGACTGGTGACCTTGTTGATTTTCGGCAACCTCAGCCAGGTATTCAAGGCTTCCCTGTCGGGCAGCTAGCATATGCAAAAGCATCGTGCATTTCCCTAGCTGTGCGTTCAGTTGGACCACATCCGCCGGTGGTGCTTGTTCACCCTGTGCCTCGAATTCGTCGCGAACCTAGAGAAGGAGATCAAAAAACGAAAATTGTGTAATTTCGGAAAGTAGTGTAGTGAATCGTGTTTATTCACTTCCTCCAATAACCCAGTCGTCGTAGCTTCCAACATACGTCCCCCCTTTCCATGGCGTGCCCGTCAGTCACGTGAGGCCGCCTATTCATTAACCCCTCTGCATGTACCACCACCACCCGCTTTAGTCATGTGACCTCACAGACGCCTGTGTTTATTCCTACATGTCCAGTCAACTGCATAAGTACAAACAACTTGGTTGAGCTGTCTAGTTAACGGTCGTGCCTGCCATCTCTGGACTTATTTTCTTCCTGAGTTTCTTCGTGTGGTAAAGGCCCTCAACAGTAGCAATGACAAACATTGGCAAGAACTGATGTTTGCAAGTGATTTAGTGGGGCCCAAGACACTCTAACGATAAAATACCGTCGAAACTTGGGTATTCAGAAGTGTGTGGAAAAGGTGGTTGTGCAAGCTCATGCAAAAATAAAAAAAATGGTGAAAGTACGTAAGCCTTTAGTAAAATACGTGGATGTGCTAATCGCTTAATTGTTACTTAGTCTTAAAGCACACCATGGGTTGTGGTAAGACAGAGGGATGTTCACATCATGTTATTTGGCCGTAGTTGCTTACAATTTGGAATAAAATGTTATAATGAGTAATAAGTTGCCCAGAATTTCGACGCTGTCTGGTTCTTATCATAGAAAAATGCATGGAATACATTGCTGATCGTTACTACAACTCGGTACGCTTGGTACAAAATACACTCATCAGATTTTGGAAAGCAACATGAAACCAATGAAGCCGATTTAACGCCGTGTCTAAACTAAGTCGAAACGACAAATCTCTCATGAATTGAAGCTGAAACTAGGGGAATACCAAAGAACTCGGCTCTGAGACATTTTATGGTGCCATTTTGGTTGTCTTGTCTTTTAGTAGCCCTCAAAGAAGCTGGTTGCGTACTCGCCATAATTTTCTAACTGATTTTGAAACACAAGTCGCGACCCCCAAAGAGAGTTCAGCACTTACGTGCTTTAAAAGATGCTCGATTCGTCGAGTGCTGTCAGCCAGTTTCCCGGAAAGAGCGAGTCCAACGTCAATTTGCTGTTCGGCGTTTCCAGCCACCACGTAGAGGCTGTCGACAGATGCTGCAGCCGATGTCAACTCTCGCTCCAGATTCCGTCGACCGATTCCTGACTGAACCATCTGACACAGAGTTGCACCGGTTTGCTGTACCTTCTGTAGTTGATTTGCGAGGGGCTTCAAATACTGGCGCTCGTAGTCGTTCAGTTCCTCCATTGTTGGTGCGGCCCTAGAGAAAAGCCACTCTTTCATTTGCAGTTGAAATCAGTTTTTCATGGAAGAATTTTATAACCCAGACCTATTCACATCACTAAGAGTAGGAATAATGGGATTTCATAGTCTAAATTCTCACCTATTGGGTCGGACGGGTGAGGCCTTGCGAGCTGCGGCAATGTTATTGGTTAGAAGCTCTTGCTGGGCGGCAAACCGCTTCGAGACATCAATGGTCGGTTCGATTTCGCTAATGACCTGCTGCGCAGTACGTCGAAGACGACTGGACTGGTTTTGCAGCTCATTCAAGAGACTTTCCAGCTGTGGCAGTTGCAAATCTTCCCTGTCCTCTTCTAAGCTCTTTAGAGCGGCATCACATTGCTCTAACTAAAATCGAAATAACGCCATCAATGTTAACCTTATCTATGGAATTCTAACAGTTGACAAAGATTGCAGTTTAGAAATATTGTCCTAACAAATGGCCGCTGTTGCTCCCCAAAACGACTTCGACAGAGGTTAATATCGTGTCAACGATCTCCAAATTACTTGAATCAGTGACCTCCCCCAATCCATCCGTTGCCTCCGCTTTGCCAACCACGCTTACATTCTAATCCCCTAATCGGAAACTTGGAAGTGAGAAAAGCCGTATAAGTTTGATGCAAAACAACTCCGAACATTTGGACTACCAGAGTAACGTATTAATAAAAGAAACCTTAACCAACTAACCGTATGTCATTCAGATTCCTAAAAAGGTTGGTTTAGCAACACTTCTTGACCAACTTCGAGTTAACTAGTTATGAGGGCATCTCCGTAGGACTATGCAAAAACATCACCTGGGAATGTGAATAGAGCATGGCTTTATGATGTCGGTATTCACAGAATTATATTTACTCTAGATCATCAGTATAAAAAGCAAATACAAAAAACAGCTGGAAGAATGAAAGTGGCCATAATCAAATCCAAAATGCTTAGAATTTAATCCCAGTCCATTGAGTCAAACATGATGCAGTCAACATAGCATGCGTACACATGTGTTTATACAAAATGAACCATCGCTTCACCTTGAAGTTATTTTATGATAAAAATATTAAATAAAGGGTCGATATATTATATGAAGTTCAAAACAAAACAAAACGTCTGTTCTTGGAAAAGTTACGTCTATTACATGTTTCCAGGCCAAGTTAGTTAATGTTAAGCTGGACCCTGAGTTAGGCAACTGCGACATCCCAGCAGTCCTGATATTAGCCTTATTGTGAACTTACCTTTTGGATCCCCTGCTTCACATCCTCTAGTCGGTCGATCAAGGTTTCCGGATCCAATGCGGTGCCAACTGAGCCTGTTAAACCGATCTGTCCCTCGAGTTCATCAAGTCGGTGTTTAATCAGATCCCCACGGGCCAGCAGATTCAACGACGCCTCCTGATTGACACCACTTTCTTCAATCGCCCTCCTGAGCGATGAAATCAACCTCTCCAAACGTCGTCTCAATTCTAACTCATGTTGTCGCAAAGGTCGGGTAGACTGTGTAGGCTCTGCGTCACCTAGTTTTGATAAAGTTCCCTCAAGTTCAAGAAGCTGTGAGTCAATGGAGGGAAACTCGTAGTGCGCGATTTCACGCTGAAGGGATTCCAGTTGAACTGAGGAACCCAGAGCCTTAGACAACCGGGACTCGAGATTGTCGAGCGTGAGGGATTGAGGCTGTAGAATCATGTCAAGTTGGTCACTTTTCGAGAGGATTTCTTGAAGGACATCCTGTTGGGATCAGGTAATATCGTGAATGTAAGTTTAATGACACGAACACATCACGGCAGTTAGCTAAATACTTACGCATTTTTTGTCATATAGCTGTTTGACTTGAGACAATTGTGTCTGACATTTTTCTATATCACTGAGAAGATCAGAACATTGCAGTTTATTAGCTTCCGAGAAGAGTTCTTCAAGTTGCTTGCTTCTAGAATCCGTCAAGGCGATCAAAGTTTCCACGCCTTGGATGGCCTTCGACAGACTTGGCCGGGTTACCGGATACGACCCGCTTTCGAAAATCCGGACTTCTGTTGCATTCGTTTCTAGATCCAACCACGCCTGAAATGTTGTTTTCGATGTTGGTAAGTAAGCATGGGAAAAAGAACGAAACAGCAATGTGGCGTCCATCCGATCCTTACCCTAACATTACCAACACTGATCTCCAGATTTTGAAGGGATTCTCTGCGCTCGTGTGACTGCATTTCCAGCTCGGTGGCCTTGCAACAGCAAGAAAAACCGTCATATACATGCTTTTTAAGGACTTCTCTGAGTGCACAAACAAACCCGAGCGCTGTTGTCATGCGATGAAAGGAAGGGGCATTGATATGAAGCACAAGGTCTCAAAGTGGGTTGGATGACAACACTCAAGCATGACGAGGCCAATAATTTTGCGGTTCAAAATGCATAAGTCATTTTAAAAATCATGCTACTGGGTCGAATGCATTTGGGCGACACGGACACTCCACATGCATCGCACAGACACTTACCTTCAAGCACACAGTTGGCTACACGGTTTGGTGACAATTAAAGCAGTGAGCTTCTCACCAGAATCAGTCAGAATTGTAAGGGTGATTACTCCCGTTTGCTCGATTTATAAAACTAACTCAGTGCCACCAATATCTCTCAAAGTGACATGCAATTTCAAGACAAAAATCTTGAGCTTGGTGGATGAAAAAATTTTGCTTTTCACTAGACACCCTCCAGATTCAACCAATTTTTTGAGAGTTTCTTTCAGATAACATCATACACAAATGCAGGTAACCTTACAAAACGAATCTGACGATCGCCATACCTTCAATACAATCCCTCCGTTTCCGGTGAACTGTTAAAAACACCTACCACTTTAACACCACAATGAGAAAAGGTGACCGACCCTGGTCCCAGAACCCACCAGGATACGCGTCCAGCGACCCCTTAATTTTGACCCAAATGTTTTTGACATATTTGTACTTTGAAAACACACTCATCTCATCATAAAGTTGTTCCTAATAACTGTCTCCATGCAAGAAGCTCGTTGAATAAATCGTACTTCAGCTTTGATTAGTGCAAATATTACCTGTACCGAGGATAAGCGTTTCTTCAAAGAGTCAATTTCATTTGGTTGAGTCTTTGGTTCCACAATGGGGGCCTCATCGACTGTGCTATTTTCCTCCGTCATTGATTTGTTGTTTGCCACGGGTTCTGCTGATGCAACGCGCTCCTTTATCTTAGCCACATTCTCTGTTAGGCCTTGTAACTAAGATAAAGGTGAAATCGGTGTTATGAAATATAAAAAACAAAACGTTTACAAGGTGGTAAATATCAGTAGTACCTTTTGACTGAAAGCGGCTTTTTCCACTGGATCCTCGAGTCGACTAGCGATTTCGTTACCTACACGAGTTGTCTCAAGCAGTTCCTGTTCAAGTTCGGAGAGATCGTCATGTCGATCAAGGCTAGAACACAAGGCGATCATTCACATGTGTCCGATATTAGAAACTTAGGCAGTGCTAACTCTCTCACGAATTCAAACTGAAAGGAGTATGTCAAATCCTTACAAAGTAGGTCCAGCCAGAAGCAAATTATCGAATCGTTAGTAACTATAAAATAGTCAAGTGCACTTTCCAGCAAGCTGAGAGAATTTAAGGAGAATCTGACTATCTCGACTCACTTCTTGGGACATAACGTGTGGGGTTTCTGGGATTATTTACTCCAAAAGAAACATGAAAAGAGCGTCGTTCTTTTTTAAGATCTAGCTTGCGCATCTACTTAAAACTCCTTCTACGTACTTAAAGGGAAGTCTTATGAATTTTCACAAATGATTGCATACACACGTTAAATTAAACGTACCACTTTAGCTTCTCTTGAATTAGGTCAAGACGATTCGAGAAATCGTTGAGGCGCTCAGAGGACATCGTGTTTTGAAGGGTTTCCAGACGTGAATCAATGGCATCCTTCAGGCAATCGTAGCGCGAACGAATCTCGTTTACTCGGGTTGACAGATCTGATGTATTGGCATGGGGAAGAAGTGACTGAACAAGACGTTCCGTTGCTTGCTCAAACGCACGTACCATTGGTTCCATCCGAATAATGCCAAACTGAAGCGAGAGGACCTACAATAAATTAATTTTGGGAATGTAGTGCGAGGGGAGAAACAAGGGTTCCTCTCTTCTAAAACAACGGACAACAGGTGTCTTGATGATGACCTTTGTCTATGCAAAGGTTCTAAAAGTTGCGTCGATTTTTGACCTCGATAGTACCAGAAACCAATATTTACGGTAGAAGTTAAGCATGAAAAACGTTACTACTACTAACGAAAATTGTGTCGTCATTCTATCACGACGAAAGCAATATACACCAAAGAGGTATAAATTCTAAAAATCAAACATTCTAGTCCAGAACAGCTACTGCATACAGAGTAATAACTGTGGAAGACGGCAACAAAATTAAGTTTCATAGAAAATGCGCAGTCGTACTTTCTGTAGCTGTGTCTTGGAGACCGGTGTCCCGGAAAGACTTTCAAACGTCTTCAAATGTTGTCCTAATTGATCGTCAAGGGCATCGTAGCGTTGATTAATCGCTCGTGTTTGTGCAAGTATGTCGGCCAGCTCAGCATCTTTTGATTTGTGGAGCTCGGTGAGAGAATGCCACTTTTGATCGAGATCTCCCAAATGCCTTCGGATCTGACTGGACACCTTCGCAGCACTCTTTAGCTGGAGGAGCTCATTTCCACGTTGTCGCAGGTCATCAATTTGTGGGGTCATGTTTACAAGCTCTCCTCCCAAACTAAAATATTTAGAGAATATAAATCACAGTGTAACCATTGGTGTACAACTAGGCCTTTAATCCAGAGCGCGGTGACCATGTCGAGATAAATTGTGGCATCCGTTTACCAAGAATACCTGGATTTATGGCGTTTGGCCTGTATACTCTCAGACTGCCAAGATCTGGAAGACTACAGTTTATTTACAGCGTTGAAAACAATTAGAAATTTAAGGCTACTACAAAATGAATTAGTATTTTACGAAGATTACTTATAGATGTGTTGAACAATGTCCAATTGAGGAATAATGAAAGCTCACATGTCCAATTTATCCTTCCAGACTTGAATTTCTTGCATGTCAGCTGACGTGATTTGGCACTTGGAAGCTAGATCAAGACGGTGGGTAAGCCAGGTATCGATTGTGGAGAACTTTTTGCAGAAGGACTCTAAGCACTCCTGTGTTGTGTTCACATCCGATCGCATTGCAGACAAACGCTCTCCAATTTGATCAAACCGAAGATTGAGACCTTCTAGTTCTAAAAAATACAAAATTTTATCCCATAAATGGTGTCCAAATCACAACCGAAAATATGGATTAGGATTGGAATTGAGATGTTTTAGTGCGCGATCACAGCGGAATGATTGTATTTAGTTAAACCATTTACTTGCCTTTCATTGAATTCGTAACTGCCATGGGTTCCAAAGATTCCCTCAAGGCCTGCATCTCTTTAACCTGCGTTTTAAATGCATCCCACTCCGCGATCATCGAATCGAGTTCCTTCAATTGCTCAAGGAGTGACTCCTCAGCCTCCGCTGAGTGGTTAGCGAGGACGCTGCTGTCCATGCGACTCTCGAATTCCTGCATCCAATCTGTGAATTGAGCCCGTGTTGCCTCGAATTGACGTGTGAGCAAGGATCGTTCCTTGAGTGCATGGCGTGCCTGATTCATTGACTGGTCGAACTCAGCGAGATCGGCACTAGCCTCATCAAGCCGCTGTTTGGCCGCGATAATGTCTGACTCTCGCGCTATTTCACTCGCACTCGATTGCAAACCGTTTATGTTTTCCCGAAGCTGTTCGATTTCAGTCCGCTTCGCGCTTGCACCCTCCTAAACAATCAGAAATCGTTTGTGGGAGGTCAAGGAAGTCGACTAGGACAGGAAAACTAGTACCGACGTGGCACTGTGTAAACAGGTTCACTATATACCTCAATTTCTTTCAAGCGCTGGTTGGCTTCTTCGTCACTAATGCGCGCGTTTGTTATCGCTGATAAGTCGGGTCGGACACTATCCAGGAAAACGCGAAGATCCCTAGAAGACTTGTCCAAAAGCGAGTTATTTTGCTGGATCTCATCTAACACCGCTTGATCCCTGGTCACTTTGGATCTGACGTCATTGCACCTATAAAATAAAGAAATTATGTGAATATTTACATACCTGCCACAATCGCTACGACACTTTTTTCATGCCTTAGGTAAAAGAGGAGTCAAAGGAGGAATTAACGTCTCAGAAAGGCAAAACGCATCGAAGCAGGACGGTTCCGCTGTGATTACAACCCTGCAAAATACATGTTCCGATGAAAGAGAGACATTGTTTGAATTTATAACAGCAATAAAGAACCTTATGCCGTAGTACGTACAAAACAGAACTTTCTAACGTTTGTAACTTTCAAGTGTTCATTAAACTGGAACCAACTTTTAGTTGCATCAAAGGCAGTATAAAATTGTCACGAGGTAGACTGTATACCAGTGCAAAATTCTGTAGCGAATCGTGATTAATGCCCATTAATTCAGTGACCACGTCCTACGCAATCGGCACCTTTTTACGGCGTCTCCATCACACACGAAGAACTGTCTGTTCATCCACCTCCGTGTATGTAACCCCCACCCCGTCGCTACTCATTTCATTTAAATGCCAATTTTGGTAATCCTACGAGTTCACCCAAACCGCATTTGTCAGCAACCTCATTAGTCATATGCCACATTAAATAAACAAACGCGACGATATCGCAACTTCGTTGAGCCGTCTAATAAACGGTTGAGTCTCCACCATCTCCGATATTCTTACTCCCCCTGAGGTGGTTCGGAACAAGATACTGAGTCTCTCAACATTCGTCTGTGACTGAAGACATTATTACTAAACAAAAAATAACTTCACCAAATAATAATCTCCGATATACAGCTTTTACACATGAGGAGAGTATTGGCTGTCTTGGGCTTCGATGCATAATACAAAACATAGGCTTGAGTAAAAAGCATTACTTAGAATTAACAACAAAGCATACTGACAAAAAGGGTTAACTAAGCATACTTGTCAACGAGCTTTTGCGCCATCGCAATCCTGTCCTTTACCCTCTCGATTTCTTCCTCGTTTTCGCCTCCATTTTCTTCCAGTTTCCCCAATTCCTTTTGAGCGGACTCGAGCGAGGATTCCAATCCCAGCTTGCGGGCTGACAGCTCGGCCTGAAGCTGGTTACTTGCCTGACGAGCCTCAATAAGTGATTGTCCCTTGTTTTCGGTGGACAAGACACTCTGGAGCCACGAGGAGACGTCGGCGAGCGAGTCATGCTCTGTGCCAATACATCCCAACACTGCCTTGAGCTCCTCCTTAATGGAACGAACGTTTTCAAACAAGTTTGCAAGACGTGTTTTCTCCGCCTCGAGAGGCTGCTTGATGGTGATGTCGATGACCGATTCAGGGATCGACAGGGGCGGAAGCTTGTTCGCTGAAAGATCAGTCACTATTTCATCGAGAACCTGGAAAAGAAGAAACAGAGAAGTTTCAGTGGACTGTTCAGTTTCCAAATTTAAGCAGACTTCTTGAGTCGATTACAAGACACTGACTGTAAAGTAAGTAATACAAATTAATGAGACCATAGATACATGTAAAATCAGGGTTCCCGATAAAAATGTGAAAACGGATCGAATGAACAAAAAACCACACTGATTGAATCGGAGGCAAAACGTTTGTACAGCGCTACTGAACATGTTGCAGCCCGTTCGTCATTATATGTTAGACAAATGCATACAAACAATTACGATTATGGTAAATGCCTGAATCAAGCATAAGCATTCAAGAAGGACATTACGTAACCCATTGGTGTTTCTGCAACGACTACTAACAGAGCATTTCGAACTACGAGAGGCTAGCATTTCGGAGACGAAAGAAGAAACTTAAAAAGTCAAATATGACTAAACATATGTTTCTGATCATTTGTTAAATTTTTGCTTTCCCGAAAGGAATGGTTCTTAAATTGTGCAAACTGTTAAAAACGACATTTGAGAAGCGTAGTACTAGCTTGACAACTTGCAAGTTATCTGCTATCCCCTAGAAAATAAGTTAATTCAAGAATATCAACAACTTTTCCGGTTTAAATATTCGAAGGGGATTTGTGTAAATAGACAGAGATCGTACTTCAATTTTATACTACGACCTGGAAGACCGCAAAAGAATTTGCAACGAATGCTTTTCGACGATTTGTTTTTGCGATTTAACCATTGAGAAGGCCGAGGTCTAAATGCTAGTAGAGTCACAAAGACTGACATATACATGATAGTAAACAGGCATAACAGAAGCTGATAACATACTCCGACTTTGAAGTTGATGCTTGAAAGGTCTCCTTCGAGAGCGAACAAGGAGGTAGCATGTTCAACGACTGAAGCAGGGTTTGTTATCATTTCGAGGTTTATTGGCGTACGAGCTGTTCCCTGCGAATTCGGATTCACATCTACGCCAACAGCCAGTAGCTTTCGAACTGCCTGCCATAGTTTCTTCTCGACTGTGTCTAGGGAGTCTCGACATACACCTAGACCATTCGCGAACTCGCTATACCCTAGCACAGCCCCAGAAAGGATTGATGATTGCTTTCGAAGGGAGGCTTCTAGTTCGCTGTATTTATCAAGAGTCCAGGCTACAGCTGTTTGGACGGAGGATTCAACACTTTCAGCGGAATCCAAAAGAGCCTGTCGCTTGTCATCAGTAACTCCTGCATTTACCGTCTGAAAGGTCATGCAAGATACTTTGATAAATAATTAAGTCACCTCTTAATTTTTTAAGTTAATATTTTATGGTCGCAACTGCACAAGATAGCGTGGAAAAGGGTCATCCACGTAGAGAGGTCGAGGCGTGAACTGCTGGCTAATCTGGAATCACGTGAGTGAATGAGACAAAGTATCTGCCTTGGGATAGCAGTAAGCTCTCTCCAACGTGTTGACCTCACACTGAAATGTGAAGCCAGTAAAGCAGATAAGACGATATCGATGGTTCCATTGAACTTGTTCCGAGGACTATTTTGGCTACTGACTTTTGTGCGTCTGTGTCGACAAATGAAAGCGAGATTCTTGCAAATTTATTTGGACTAGGCTGAAAACTTAGAATGAGATTGTAGAAAACTGACAGTATTTGAGGTTGCTAAAGTGAGATGTTTACAAAACTACACAAGATAAAGGAACTTTGATTCCTTCAGGAGTTACGAGTGAAAATCAAGTACTAGAGCGTAACTATAAACAAGCATTTAATACAGCAATTGCTTCAGGCCTGATTTAAAATATAGTGAGAATGGTACCTTGGAATTGTTGTACTTATGCAGACAGAAGAGGAACCGTTGAGCGCCTAACGAAACTCCTTTCAGGTCATCCTCCCGTGAAAGCAGATCGTGCTCGATCTGTGTAATTTGCGCCTGTATGACGGACAGCCCGTCTGGAGCAAGGTTACCCGTGTTCATGGCCTCAATGAATGACAACTCAACAGACGACAGCCACGACTTCGAGTCCTGCAGGCGAAAAGTGAGCTGTTCCAAGCTGTCGATACTGGCAGTTAGAAGGCGAATTGTCGCATCAGTTTCCCGAGTTAGCTGCAACAAAAAGGGGTTAAATGTTCACAAGCCCCACAAGTTGTGTGGATGCGAAACTGTCGGTCGAAAGGCCCTCTCACCTGTTCAACCTGAGCGCGAATTTCTGCGGCCTTGACCTCAAGCAGAGTTCGAGTGTCCACTGGAAGTTTACTAGAGTCTTGATTGGCCATTTGCTCTGCTTTATCACAAATGGCAAGAGACACTTGCTTGCGAGACATTAGCTCTCTGTTAATCTCCTTAATTTAAAAAAAACAGACCAGTAGAATAAACTCATGACTAATTAAAAGAGACAGGAGGAAATAATCAATTCTGCTAGGTGTTTACTGGGGCTTTGTAAAGATACAGTGGTGGAATATGTACACGAAGCTGACGACAATGTCATCTGTATCTGGCCTGATTCAAGAGCAACGCTTTACGAGACGACAATGTTAGAAAACGTTTCTATTTTCGGTAATTAAAAAGAAATATTAACCAGTGATGGCCGGATGAATATCATCTAAAGTTTCCGCCTGTCTTGCATTTAAACCTTTTAACAAAAGAGTTCCCGATATCTTAGGCATTGTAGGATGACATTTAGTACGACCGATAGGATTTGCTAAAGTGGAATGCGAAAATCCCTCAAGACTATGACTTTAATTTGACTTAGGTGGTGTTAACTCTAAAGAGCTGGACTACGGGGCTATTTGAAAGCATTTGAGCACCTAGCTGTGATTCAAATACGCGTTTGGAGGTTTGGAACAAAGAACAAAGAAGAGTTGCCGCACCCATCTATTCGATCAGCAAATTTTGCCTCTGTCCGCTTGCTTGTCTGAGAAATTGACTGTCAATATTGTAGGCAATTGATACAAAATTCGATGCAAAGCAGTTTAGTGCTATTTGAAACCAGGCTTCTTTTTAACTAACACAAATACTAAAAGGGAACTCACGTAGTAATAGTCGAGAAGTTTCTGATTCTCGGTGTCATCAAGCTCAATAGATCCACCATTCGTAAGTCTCTCCTTCAGTGCAAGAAGCCACGTTGCTTCCGTGTCTAACTCCTCGAGCAACCTGCTACTTAGCCGTGGGTGGCTCACCTAGGATGATGTGATAGAAACGTGAAAGGAGTGAAACAGCCGAAGCCCCTTTAGCTATGCAGGCTCATGCTTCGTCTTCGCGAGGAAAAACATGCGTCATAGACTACTTAATAGCTGATAGCCAAAATGGTTCAAAAGTAAACAGGACAAGCTGCGAAGCACATCTATTGAATCAGAAGCAAAAAAGATGACTGTATATCTACTTATGATATTCAGCTGCATGCAACGATGTTTATACAAATGGGCGCAAGGAGAATCAAGCTCAAGGCTCAAATGGAAGCAACGAAAATGAGAAAAAAAGAAACCGTAAAAGGCTGCATCTACTTTCCCTACCCCAATCCTGAACTCTGGTGGTTTTCTAGTCAAACCCAAACTAGTGCCAGTTGATGTGTAAGTTATTTACCCGATCGTGATGGTGTGGACTATGGCAACAAGAGCCACAACGCCAGGCCAGGATGTGACGCGCCAGTAACTCACCAAGTCTCACTAAACACGGTGACTTCGGAGACAGTGCCTTTGGTTATTGTTTGAGGCAGCGGTGAGAAGGGTTATTTTCTTAAGGATGAGGTAATATATGCTGCCCCACAACACATCTTGTATCAGGTTATTAAATGCAGCGAACGTAAATTAATAGACTGAAAAACAGTTCAGCAAAGCATTAGAGCAACATGGGGTACGCAGAGAATGAATTAAATGATGGAATACCAGTAGCACTAATAGGAAGACCAGATGAATATGTTTTCAACACAGACGGAGACAAAGAGCGCAGCAATCAAATGCAAAGAATCAGTAACAAAAAGGCAACCAGACAACTACCGCACTACAAACTACCTCTGAATGGAGAGTCGCGGCTGGTGGAAGGACGGGAGAGGCTACACTGAGGTTTAAAGGTCTTGTTAGACGTCTGACGAGGGGAGAGGTCTCTTCAACAATTGGCGAGAGATCACCGACCCCAGGACCGAATGCATGCATAGGAAAATCCAACAATCTGCTTGAAGGTGACCGTTCAGTTAAAGTGACATTTTCCAATGGGCCGACTGGAAGACTGAAGCGCCTTGAGCTTCCAAATGAGGATCCGATTCGTCTGAATTCTTCGTTTTTGGTGTCGAAGTCTTTTGCTTTGATTTCATCAGCACCTGTTGCCATTTGTGGTGTTTCAGATACGTCTCCTTTGAAGCTCTTTGCTTGTTCACAGACAAGTTCCATTTTATCCACCAATCCCTGGACCTTCTGGAACACTGCAGAAGTTTGCATATCTTCATCAGCTGGTCTGGAGTTCACGATATTCTCCATTTCCTTTAAACTAGCCGAACGTTGCTCAAATGAGTCTTTCTGGATCCTTTCAAATTGTACCACAGGAGGCATCTCATTATCAATCGTTGTTTGAGATAGTGCTGTGTTTTCCACAGCCTTCGAGACATGTGGTATTATCTTTGGCGATTCTGGAACCGTAAGTGACTCCACCTTACTCGACGCCCCTTCGAAAGTAGGGAAGGATGCAGACGTCTCGCGTGTAATTTCATCAGCGATACAGGTTTTCTGGGAAGAAGCCCCGGATTTAATTTTGAGTCTTTCTGTTAGCACGGATTTCGTTCCAGTAATTTCCTCTACCGCACATAGGTCTTCCCTTAAATCTTTATTCAATCTTTTGTATGCTGAAGACAAGGATCTCATTTCGGGAGAAAAGTTGTCGATTGCTAAATCTCGTGGCGGATAGTTTGGGTGACAGGTAACACCTTGAGGGAAATGATCCACTGATGTCTTTTGTCGAACACCAACTGAGGAAGACAATGATCCATCGGAAACTAGCTCTTTTATTTGAACCGTTTCAGAATGCCAAGGAAGGTTACTACGGATATCACCATGTTTCTGATCGACTACCTCATCAGTTGTCAGTTTAGACTCACCCGATCCTGATTCCAACAAGTTCATTGGTGACCGATCACGTGGAACACGCTCAGGCTTAAATGACTTGTTTTGATCAGGAACAGTACAGTTGACGTCATCGTTGGATGTTTGTGTTTCCACAAAGGTACTTGACATGGTTGTGAACACAGGTCTCTGCACAACTAAGCAGGCCTCGTCTTGTGTCCTAATCATGGGTGAAGAATCCGACTTCGTGGTCGCATTGACAAACTCCTCTGCTAATCCACCAGGACTAGCTAAAGTGACGTCTTCGATGCAGGTTGAAATGGATTCCAGGAGTGGTGACCGGTCTTGCTGCTCCTTCGGTACTTCAATACCTGAATTTCCTGAGGGGAATGGATCCGATGTCAGCCAATTTTCACAAACTAACTGCGACCTTTTAACAGTCCAGATGTTGTCTTCGTTTAACATCTTTTCTTCCTGGAACTGAGACACCACAGGAACTTTATTGCCGGACCCAGGCGATGAGTTTTCAAACAGGACATTTTTCGGAAGTGTGACGGCTGTTTCAAATGATGCTACACCACTTTGTAGGATATCAGTTATTTGTGCTTCTTTTATGGATTTAACTGCTTCGGTTTGAGGTTTGAGTGAAGGACTGTGTCGGATGAGGGATTCGTCTTGTTTTGCTTCCGAGTTTGATGAAGTCCCATGAACGGGACCGTTTGAGAGTGAGTCCACAATATTGTTGTAACCATTGATTAGGTCATTAGAAGCAGAATCAGCCCCTCTATGAAACGACACTTTACGGCGTGGACCTGTTTCGGAAAGGATATCGGCCATATTGGGGCTTTTAATTATTGACGACAGCTCATTTCGCAACAGGTCATCCTCCGAATCTTCTGTTAAATTTCCATCCAATTTCAACTGAGATGAGGAAGGAGTAGCTGCGACCCCATGTTCACTTGTGATAGGTAACGGTTCAAGAGATTTCCTTATCATTTCTACGTGGACCGAAGGAGAATTTGATTCAGATTTTTCAACTCCCAGACTTTCAACGGCATGCATGCTCGATACCAGCTGTGGGTGATTTAGCGGGTCACTCACGGCCAGGGCACAGGATGGTAAAATCTGTGCATTTGGAGTTCCCTGACTTTCCAAAAAGGCGGACGTACCTCGGAGATCATCTGATGTTGCTTGTCTGATACTGGAGAAAAATTCCACGCCATTTGAGGACAATTTGTCTTCGTTAGGGCGAACGCATGAGGATTTATCGAGGTGTGCCTGAGAATTCAGACCGATAAAAGCACTTTCATTTACTCCGACGTCGTTGAAATTCTGAATTCTACATCCATCTCTTATCATCAAAGTGAAAAACTCAGGCCTCGTAAACGAAAAATTATCAGAGACAGTGATGCCAGGAATTTCCTCATTAGTCCGCGATTTTCCATTACCTGAGGAGTCCACCTGAATAGTGGTTTTTGGATATTCGGTAGGTTCAATTGAACAGCCGCGATTTGAGATGTTAGACGTCAATACATCCGTCGTGCCAACGGCAGGTAACCGTTTGGCGAGTAGCGTCGTTGGAGTTTCTAAATTCTTTGAAGACAGCGCTTCCGCCTCAATTCTACCAGCTAACATTAACGAAGAAGCGCGTTTCATATTATCTCCCAATTTATCATCACGATATTTAGAGTTATTAGTTGAAGAAAGACTAGTATCTACAAAAAGCAAAATATCCGGCTTCTTATCAGTAATAAGAACCAAATGATCAGCTTGAAGGTGCTCGAATTCCTCCGCCTCTGCTTCGCCACCCTTCACAACATCCAGGTCATTGGGTGTGGGCTCTTCTGCTGGACGAGTGCCAAAC
>UXSR01000353.1:0-40503 GCA_900604375.1 Mesocestoides corti
ACTCCGCGCTGCCAATAACTATCGTCACGGCTATATTTAACTAATTTGATTGACTTGTTGGGTAGGCATGAGGTCACTCATCTATGACTCCTTAACCTGCGCGGTGCTCACACGTGTGCGGTGTGCATAGCTTTGAAGAAGTAGGTTCCTTCAATTTCTGGCTTCTAGCTTACTTGCGTGTGGCTCGGTAGGGCTTTGATGCACAGCTGTTCCTGGAAGCCCTTGTGTCACGACGGCTAAGTGCTCAGCCTTCCCAGCGTTTAAAACCAAAACAATGTGAATGCTCAACAAGGTGTTGAGCTGTAGGAAATGCGGTCAAAGGATCAGTTATACCTGTAGTGAATCGTGTTAATACAAGTCCACTAACCCGGTCGTCGCAGCCCCACTCACACGCCCCCTCTTCACGGTGCACCCGTCAGTCACTGGGACGGCCTGCTCATTAACACCTCTTGTGTACCACCACCACCACGCGCCTTATCTATGTGACCATTCAGACGCCTGTATTTCTACCAGTACACTCAACTGTACCAGCTATCAAAACACGACTTGGTTGAGCTGTCTAGTAAACGGTTGCGCCTTCTCCACTCCGATCTTCTTTATTTTCGCGGGAACACAGGGTAACGTATTTGGTGTAGATTGTTGCAGTGGCCCCGGTGCGGTTCAAGACAACAAGCCGGGATCCTCAACATATCTGCTTTTGCATGTCACTTCAACGTATCCTCGTTCCTGTTGACCTTGCTGTCCTTACAGTTCATGATTTTGTCCTCAACGTCTAGTGAAATGGTTTGTTCAGCGGTACCCCAGTTGTCACCCGTGTGCTCGTTCATGTCACTGAATAACTACCTCGCCCCCATTTCATACCTCGGATGTTTGACTTCCAGATTCCCTTCGTGGATTTTGTTCCCGAAGCTGCGCTAATGACTTGTGTCATAATTTCACACGGTCTATTTTTCACTTTAGGGATCTGTCGTCGATCGAGAAGCCAACGAGAAGGAAAAGGTAAGTGAGGCTCTCGCTTTACCCTGGCTTACGGCACTTTCACGTCACCAAACCACCGCTCTTTGTGTATCCTCTGTAGTCGTTGTTCTGCCCCATTCGACTCGGGATATCGGTAAATTGTTGCAGCACCTTTAGTCTTCTACGGTCCTTGTCTTATCTGTAGTTTTTATCACTCAACATAATGACAAATACGTTGGGTGTGCTTCATAGCCTCTGTTGACATCTGGTGTCTCTTCCTGAATTTCAGATTTTTGTCTCCAACCAGGGGACTGCCGTGATTCGCCTCGAACCAGTTTCCGGGTCGCTAAGGTGTCACACCGATTATCGGACTATTAATGGCGCACTGTTACCCCCTCCTTTAAATGTCACATTTTGCTTCATAGCTGCTGTCGGAATTGGATAATGTCACTTGGGAGTACCAAGTACAGGCTTTCATGTATTTGCGACTAAAAGTCATATCATTTAAATACTTTCTACCATCTCAATCATTGTTCGGAGAAAGGGCCTTGTTCATGCCAAGTTCCTGGTGGTTCAAGTTGTGCAGCGGTCACCGAATTGCTCTAATTCTGCCTTTTTTTGTCCCTTACCCACCTCCGCCCCGAATATTTGGCGCGACGACGGTAACTTTCAGCAAATATCGATTAGGTGCTGTGAAATGGTGACCTGTTTGGGGTTATTGAAACCACATACCGCATATTCGTGCTTCTACTGTCAAACCTCTCACCTAGACCCTGCCAAAAGGTTGCTGAGTTTAGTAGACCGCGCGTCTACTCCCCAGGCCCGTCTTTCTGTAATTCGCGTCTTTCGCTAGGTGTTTTCAATTATTTGGATTCAAGCGTGCGTGCGTTCGTGCATCATAAAATGCAGCGTCAATGGCGCTCTCTGCCACTTTCGCTAACCACGCAAATTGCTTCGCCATCACCAGCTTCTAATTGGCCAAACGAGTCGCCCAGTAGCGTCGGATGGTACTTAAACTCAATTGCCTCTGCACTGTATTACGCGCTGTTGTTCATCTCTTAATATTCATTTATTGAAATCCATTCAAAGCTTACTCGTTACCGAAGAATGGTGTAATCACACGTGTCTAAGGACCTATTCCGTGCTTATGCCTACTCATAAATTCGTCAATGTTTCGAGCTAGGGCCGAATTTCCCACCATTGTTGTGTGGCCTTTTTACTGACTGGTTTCCCATGACCGATTTCCACCAAAGCCTCAAATGCGAACCAAATCTGCCGCATTCTAATCTCACCAAGTGTCTGTGCTTTGTAACTAAGAGAGTTCCCATTCTCGTGCGTAATCCTAGCTTACGTTACCCTGGAGGCCGTGTGCTGTGACGCGTTTGCACTAAATTCCGATTCGTTGACCTTGAAGCACCTCGTTCAGAGTTTGTACTGCCCAATCACACTGCTCCTCTAAATTCTCTCTGTCCAGGTTCTCAAAAGGGCCCCTAAAAAGCGAAAGATGGTAAGGCAACACGGATAATTTTCCCCTCACCGCCATCTTCTTCCGTGCGTTTTGTCCAATCCCTGGTGCCTTGAGCTTTGCCTTAGCTACTTCCGCAACCACTTGCGAACACATCAACGCGTTTGCGCACCAAGCCTCTAACTCGCTTTGTCCTTTTTTTCTCGAATTTTCGTTCACATGGCCGAATTTGTGGCGTTTAGCCGGAAGTGTGTTTGGGTGGTCGACATCTCTCTCTCTCCCAGTTGTGCGGTGGCGGTGACTTATCGATACACAATAGGCGTCCATCTGGTTGCCTATTGTGGTGAAGTTTTGCTCAGCCAACGATGCTTTGTGAACGTCAATCTTCCATCCTTTCACCTTCCACCGTCCATTCTTATAACCCGCTCAGACTCAAGTGTGGGGCGATGTGGATTGTAACTGATTAAAGGCCTATCACCAGTGAACCGTCTGGCGAAAAAGCCCGTTTCACTCATTTGCTCCCCCTTTGGTAGACACCGTGAAACGCAGAAACCTCACCCTACATTGCGCTTAGCCTATTCCAACAGTATTTTGCCTTTTCTCCGCGCTTAAAATGTGTTTTTTTTTTCACATTTGCAAATGTCCCTTCTGTTCACAGCAATTCCTCGGTATTAAGCACTGCTTTTGAGCAACAAACTATTTTAAAGACACATGCCTGTTCCCCGATTCCCCGTACATTCGACACGCGTGCAGCATTCAAAGTTTGTGTGAACCTCTAGGCTTTCCCGTTTTGCGCTTGTAATATTGGCCGCTTGGATTGTAGAGCAAGCCCCTGCCTACCCTAAAGGACAACGACTTCATGCACGACATATGCAAGCTTCACCTCGAGGAGCCCGCGAAACAGCGGCTAATGGAACACCTCGAACGCGACATTGCAGTAAGTGGGTAGTTTTGCACTCGCATGGCGACTTTAGCTATGTCTCACTGAATCTTTATAGTGTTAAATCACTGCGATTGCAAATTTCCTCATAGTTTGGAATTGTTTTAGGTCGTTACTTCAGGTGCATCGGAACGCCATCGGCTAATCTAACCGCTCGCGGTAGTCGATGTGTAGCATTTGCCCAGAATAAGCCATGTCTTGAGTTAAATTGTAGCTCGTGTGCCTGAATAAGTGTTCATCACAACTTCACCTCTGAACCTGCTGCACTTTGTCGTAATTTAGCCTAATCAGTTTACTCCTGTAGGATCTGGTTTGCGCACCTGTCGAAACCCTCTGTCTGCAGGGTGTGCGTTTTTATTGGATTCCGGAGTTGGTACAGCTTTATGTTTAGTAAAAAAAAAAACTCCGGCACGACCTTTCCATCGACCTGTTATTGGTTTTCGCACTTTATCGGTCCATCGCTCATTGTCATTCTAACTTGTAATTTAAACAGCCAATGAATGCTGCCTTTGAACACCTACGCTCCCTGCTTCCACGTGGGGTGTTTTACCTATTTCCGTTCCTTTTTTCTAGTTTTTGCAGGAGAATAACCTAATGGACTACAGCGCCTTGATAGGCATCCACGACGTGGAGTTAGCTTCCAACGAATTCGACGACCCTTCTGCTTCCATGCCGGCAGTGGACATCGGTGGAGCCAGGCACAGGGGCTCGGCCGGGGAGATCTTGGCTTCGGCCGGTGACGGGCTCGGCGAGCTGTTCGAGGAGCGCCTTTTCGGCGGCACCCATCGCGCCCACTCAAGCCACAATCCCAGGGAGAACATCGGGGTTGGCTCGTACTCCTCTGTCGGCGGTGGGATGCCGCATGATTTGTGCGAAGCCCTGTCGGATCTTAGTCCACCTAATTCTGACGATTTCGACACTTTACTGGCCAGTGGCGCGCCTGATGACAACAGTGAGTTGAGTTTTTATCAAGTTGGATTGTCACTTGGAACCTCAATTTCACCTTAAGGCTACTTACTTTCCGCGGTCGTTTGCCTTTCACATTCACGTATGACTAATGAAGGAATGAAATTGCCTCGTCCATTAAAATGTTACTTTTGCATTTTCGTTTGCCTAAAGGTAACCTCACGCCACCGGAAAGCCCCTCCGATGTCTCCCTTCGCTTCCAGTCGTTTACTGGCGAACTCAGTCCGAACACGGAATTCTATGGGTTCAGGGGCTCGCCGTGTAAGCGTTGCCTTCGCTCCTGGTTAATTTCGTTTACATGGAATGCACTAGTGCGTGCTAGACACATTCCTGTTGCTCGTCCCCCTGTGTCGGAAGAAGCAGCCGAAAGAACGTGTCGGTGTGCAGACGAGTTTTGTTTGTTTGGAATGCGCTGCCAGAAATTGCTGCCTTTCGCACAACCAAGTTAGCCAGGTGCACTGGGTTCGGGTATGGTACCTCAAATACCTCTTCCCCCAAGTGACACTTCATGCTGCTGTCTGGTTTAATTAACCGTGGTACCACGTCTTTGAGTAGTAGTGCATTATCAAACCTGGATGGAACTTGTATTCTGGTAGCTTGACATTTTCACATTATCCTCCTCAATTATTTTAAATCAGAAAGTCTCCTTTTGTATTACTGTTGATTGTGCCACGGAATTTGCCATTCTTGCGTGTATTCCTGGTTTGATTTGTCTACTTGTATTTATTTAAACGCCTCACAGTGCTAAAATGACCAAAATGTCAAATTTGTGTGGACGTGACCACCTCTCGACAAGCAGATATATCAAATTCCGTTTGCGGCAAATTCAACCCCTCCCAGTCGGCGTCGCTGTGGGTTTGGCAAGCGCGCGGTGTGCGATGGAATTGTCCGCCGAAATCATTTCGATTTTAGGGATTAATTTGGTAAAGTTTAAGCATACACACATGCTCACACTAATGGAAGGTGTGACGATTCAAAATCTCTTCTTTGGACTGTTTGAAGCATTGATCACGTGTAGATATTTGGTGTTATTGTGCTTTGAAATGTGCCAAATTGTTTGCAGCTCTCGGTCGACCCGTCATCTACTTCATCGCCATCGTCGACATTCTCACTCGCTACGGCATGCGAAAGCGCACTGCGCAGACCTACAAGACCGTCAAGCACGGGGGCGCCAACGCCGACCAGATAACCACCGTCCGACCCGACGTTTATGCTCGTCGTCTGCTGGACTTCCTTGGACACTGCGTCGAGTGACGCGCCACCTCCTGTGTGATTTGGTCTCCGCCCTCGTTTTGTTTCCCTCCTTTGGTTTGCCCCCAGTATCCTCCCCCCACTCACACCCTGGGCATTTCTAAACTCTCCCTCTCTCTCTCTCGCTCTCTCTCGTCCGCTCCTATCACAGAAGTCTAGTTTGTCTTCCTTTTGCCCATGTGCAAGCATGCCCACTTCAGAGCTGCTCTGTTTCCCCCTTGCGCAAACATTTTGTATTGCTACGGTAGATTGTCTCGAGCTCTCCATGTTTGTACCGCATACTTGTTATTCAAGCGTACCCTAATGCTACTGCCGCCATTGCTTTTGAGTCGTCGATACTTATTCTTATGATATCTATGTGTATTTACCTCACACTGCTTACGTGTTACCGTGCATTTCCTTTGTATGAGATATTGATCCATAAATTCCAACAAGCCTTCTACTCCTGTGTCCTTGCGATGGGGTGCAGCAACTCGTGTTTTTTTTTTATCAACGAGTCAGCGTCAGTTCACTAGATTCTGTCGGTAGTGGTGTAGTCATTTTCCGAAATTCGATTGCATCACTCCTGGTTCTCAAGTCACCTACTTTGGTCGAAACTCTTTGGGGTGTGGCGTTCGAGTAATGGACACGTCTGGTGACATATCTCGCCACAGCGTCAGCTTTAAAAGGTTGCTGTGGGCCCAGCATGTGGTCTTGAACCACGCCGGGGCCACGGAATTAACCCTGGCCCGATTACGCTTCCCTAATACCCGCGATGAAGGAGAAGATCGGAGAGGACGTGGACACGACCGTTTACTTCAGAGCTCAGTCAAAATTGGCGTCGTCTGTGGGGTTTGCGCGTGTGTATTTATAGCTCGGATGTCTGAGTCATACATGCGCTGACATCGAGACCTAGGTGTGGGGATACTCCAAGATAAATATTCGTGCTAATGAAGGGGGAGTTGAGGATTCGCGCGGCTGGCGGCATGCTGCGAAAAGGGGAACCCTTTGTCGGAGGTGGAGCGACCGGATTAAGGGGTTGAATAAACACATTTCACAAAACGGTGAACTCATCTTCGGCTTCCATGAGCACATTGATATTCGAAACAGGATCCTAAACGGGTGCACCACTAGCTCAAATCCCTGTGATTGTAAAGGCTGTTTTGATGAATGCGTTGAATATATCCACGCGACCTGACGTGCACTCATGCTAATGAATGCGTGTCCCTAACTTCACCTCTTCTGTATAACGCTCTCGAGTATTGAGGTCACTATAATTGGATACTCTTGATGCAACAACCTATCCTTTAGTCTGTGACTAGGCGTTAGTCAATCGAACAGTTGAGATTAGCGGTTATGCACGAATATTATAATGAATCACATTGAAATGATCAACTGACTGCGTGCTATCCACCCACGCAGTAGACACACACTGACTAGCCTACTTAAAACTCGTTTCCCACCGTCATTCAGTGGTTGCGCATGGTTCATGAATATCTGCACATGGTTCACGTGGTATAGCCTTCAGGTGATTAAAGTGTTCTCCAGCAAAATCAATACTTTGAACACTAAGTAACCCCATAGTGTCCCCCGGTACGTTATGCTGCATGCTTCCTTACTTTAATGGTGTAATTAGACCCGCTAAATTTTTAATTGGTGCTAAGTGAAGCTGTCCACCACAGCAGTCTAGACGCTTCTTTAATGTTCTTCTTCTGATTGTGACTGATAAAAACAAAATAACTCGGGGATATCTACGCGGTATTGACAGATTTCAAGTCTAAACCCCTCTTTGATGGAAGAAATTAAATTCCCTCGGCTTTTCAATCAGTGTACGCGGATCAAACAACAAAAATCCTTCTCAGAAGTGCCACCAGTAAAACACCAAGGTCGTGACTTCTCTCAAAATCCAGAATGTAGTTGACGCCATCGTATTTCGCAATTTGTCCCTCGCTTATGAAATGATGCAACGAGAAGCTTGTCGTTTATTTTTTTGTGTCGTGACTACAACTGGGTGTCTTGTTTCGGAAGAATCCTTTGATCATGGCGTAGCTTCTCTCTAGATAGCCATTTTTCCTGTCCTTCCAAGCTATTTGAGACTAGTATCGAATCTAGGGCATTTGGCCCATGAAATCAGTGCTTCCTTTGGTTTAAGACCATAATCCGCTCATTTTCTCAGCTAAAGGATTGACCCAGTGGGGATCTGCAGCTGGTTAGTGCATTGGGACCCTGTCGAATACTTTGCTGCTTAGTAGACCAAGAAGGCAGTAAAGTGGACTAGTTAAATTCTACCGCCCACACCACGAAGAGTAGGCGCGAATTTTTGCGTGATGCGGTCTTGGTAATTGGGGCGACTGACTCATCGTGTCATGGGATTTTGGGTCGCTCGTAGACTTAAAGAAACTACAACTCCACAAATACTGCTTTTTAAGGCGTAAATTTGGGTAGGAAATAATGTCCCAACTCCCTACTATCCAGGTTAGCACTTTCTATTTTCCAGGCTTCACCGACTCCTGTAACTCATGGAAGACCCGGTCGTTGATCTGGTCAGTTTGGTCAGCCAGGCACTGCCAAAGACCACACAGGACCCATTTTGTGCTCAAAAGTGAGTATTTGATTAACTACGGTAAAGAAAAAGTGGTTGAATCACAGACACCCCACCTAGATAAAAACGAGACTTTTGAATGTGTTGTTGTTCATCATTGTTCCTGTTGATGGTAACCGAAATGAGTTAGCATTTTACCGAACAGCCTAGTTTTCTGGAAGGTGTTTCATCTAATTGTGCAAATACAATTCTAAGAGAACCCTTCCAGTCGCTTAATGACATCTAGCTAAAACTGACCCTAATTTCCATGTCATCCACCCTGGGAGAAATTTCGCCCAAGAATCATTGTCGGGCGCAAACTTAACGTGTTCTAGGAGCCCTGTATTTACTTCAGTGGAAGCCATCGATGCTTGCAGCGGGTCACGTGAGACAGACCGGATTAAGCGCGAGGAGCGATAGCACCATGACCTTCTTGGTTTACTTTTAAAAGTTGCACTTGAAGTGAATTGTGGGGACAACTAGGCAGGTGTGTTAATGCTGAAGTACACACACTAACCACAGTTAGAACCAGCTCTATAGCAGCCACGGGTGCCACGAATGAATCGCGGTTTTTAGAATCAGGAGAAAGGTGTTATACCTCACTCAACATACCCTTCCGTGCGTTCTAGTAGGCAAGCGATCGTGGCTCTTACACCATGCTTATGGGAAAAGAGAACTCATGTTGGGACTAAAAGGCATTATTGCTGAAAAGATCTGTGCGCCCCATTATGCCTCATTCTGTAACATCATTTCAACCAAGCATATTATACTCGGGTCTTGTCGTCAAAATATGTGAGAAGGTGGGTTAAAATGATCCCAGTAAATCAACTCAGGATGCAGTGTTTCTTGTAATTATTTCGATTGGTCCTTCGTTCAAGGTTGTATAGCTATGCCCACTTTATTACGCCACCCAATGTGCCTCAGGCGTTTTATTGGTCAGGGAGCATCGGTGGTGTGTTGGCCTACATGAAGTCACCAGATCTTGAAGAAATAAACAGCGAGATTGTTAGATTGGGTTGGACGCAGTGGACACCAACGATGCGCCTGTGCACTGCGCTTTTATCCCAAATTTCATTTCTTAATCAAACGTTGCACTCAAAGTTAATCTTGGTTTACAACTGCGGATTATGACATAAAGACCTCTTTTAATTGTTTTTTTTAAAGGGAGGCCAGAATACTAAGATGACTTTTATGTAGAAGATAAAATTATGAACTGAGTGACACTACCGTGGATAGGGGCGTAGCATTCAGCACATCCATTTCTATATGCTTTAGTTTTGTTTCATTGTTGTGGCTTGCCTGCTAAGTGACATGTCATAGTGTATACATAATAGAGTCCTTTAGTTTTGCGTGGGTTGTACTTCTTAGCTGCGGATTTCATCACTTAATCGACATATATATGTCAGTCTGAACGAAACAATCTAGGCTTAGCAAACGAACATAGTTTACAAGGGCTGTCTGTAAGCCATTCTACACAGATGAAGCAACCGAGACTTCTATCAGAAACTTTTGAACCCTTTAATGCCAGGTGAGGCAGACTGTTAGGCCCACTTAAAACCCTACCCTCAAAATGAACTAATTAATGTTGCTGCTACAAATTCGTCTGAACGTTAATCAGGCTGTGATTCATTCAGAGCGTGATTGCTGATCCGTTGTATTGCCGTTTCTTTAGATTCTTTTGACCATAGTAAAAATGTGACCTTTTGAATGTGAACTGTAAAGGTTACGATCGATCTTGTTTGCCAACCCAATTGGAAGAGTGTAAATGTGTGGGAAACACAAAATATCAAAATGACAATCTGCTACACACCGGAAGGCAGTTTCTTGTTGTAGGCTAAATAAAATGCTATCTAGGCGCTCAGAATGAGGTCTGAAATGAACTGCAGTACAATAAATCTTAACACCTCGTAGCAATAAGGGTTGCATTTATGCTCATTTGCACGAATCGCCTTCTGGAAAAGCTTTATTGTGTCGAAAGTTAAACTGTTATGTCTTAAAAATAAATTTGTGTTTGGTTATTAGATAGTCCTTTTGCTTCCCCTGATTCCTTACATGGGATTTGTTTTATTTTACTGATAGAAAATGTAATACATATTTAGGAAGACAGAAAGTACCCTCTACGCTTGATCCATTGCATCCCTCGAGTGATTTAAAGATCTGCCACTATTTGTTGCATTATTAATTAAGAAACACTGTTAAAATCGTCATTTTAGCTTTCCGAATGATGTTAAAGACCGCATCAACGCTTTGAAGGCCCTTTACAATCGGAGAGCTACAATTCACTTGGAGTTTCAGAAGGAGTTGTATGCGCTTGAGTACAAATACTCGAAGTTGTATTCAACCGTTTGTCAGCAGGTTAGTGTGACAAGTATAATAAACTGCAGTAACTTATAATGCAGTCCAATTTGTGATTAAAATTTCACTCATTTTAATCGTTGCAACCGCCTAGAAGTCAAACGGAATGGACTTTACGCTGCAGATATCTATTTAGCTGTGAGATTGTTGACGTCACTAAGGCCCGCGTTAATGAACTACCGCACAATGCATCGAATGATCTATGGTTAATAACGAGGGCGCACAAGTTACATAACGCAACGTAGGTGGAACCAAACAGTTAGCCTAAGCTTTGACCCTCTGCCTATCGATGTAATATCAGTTGATTATTTTAAAAATAACAAACCATGCAGATTTCTTTTTGGTACGACTTACAACCAATCAAAACACACTCAGAGAGCCTATTCGCAAATTCCTGGACTAACGCTGGCCTCGATTTGGGATAAAAAAAAGTTACCTTGTGAGAAGGTATTTTGCTGCTTCAGCTGAAGTCACATAGACCGCTTGCATATGTGGCCTCCACGACCTTGACTTGGTGAATTAAAACAAATTAACGCCGATGAAGGCTGTCAGGCGCGGCCTTAGAAATGGGATGACCAAGTGAAGTGGTGTGATCAAAGGAGTTGTGCCAACAAGAGGCAAAGCCCAATGCCTTCTTGTAGTTGTCAGATGACCGCCATATGCCACGCTTACCTTCAGCGTTAGTCCTTATGTGTTACACTTCACCCTTCACGATTGCACAATTAAGACACGAAGGAAGCAGACCCATTAGCTTTCGCCTCTACTACTTTACCGAAGTTCAGTTGTTAGATGAGTGCGCAATTTCGACTTCTCCCAGAGAACCAACTTTATCAACATACTTTCAGTCGCGGGAAGGCTTCAATTATCTGTGGGGTCCTTGGAAATGGAGATACACGATCTGGTTTAGTTGGTCTATGTCGCCCTTCTGCTTGACCTAGCTTTTTTCTTTAACTCAAGTCATCGCCCTCTTGTGCAAGTAACTTGATCGCCAACTACATTCAATGAAGTTAACTGGTGTGGCTACAAGAGGACTCTCTTTGGTTTATTTCTGTTAAACGCTTCATGCCTGGACTTGAATATCTCACCCCATTTGACTGCTATTTATTCATTGCATTTGCATGCGCACTAAAGCACGCTGCCGCACCTAGAACAAACGCGGCGTGCTGCCGAATAAGCGATTGCTTCGATCCTGATGATGAGCACTTGTGTGATATCACTCACGCCGTTCTCAGGTGTACTAGGGGTGTCAACGAACAAAACTTCGCAAATTAGCCTTGCTAATGTTTACACACACCTCTCCTGAATTCTGGACACTTCGGTGTCTTCGTGCTTATTAAGGCGCTATTAGCTCTGCTTTAGTCCAAATCAGTTTGCGTGCTGATTGAATGAGTCATTTTACTATTCCGTTATTTGTAATTAAAATGGTCTTTCTGCTCGACGATCCAGCAAAGGTCCATCTTGAATGATGAAAATTTCGGAGCTGAAAATGATGGTTCCATAGATTCCCAAAAGGTTCTGGGGGATGCTCAGGTAGTACCACGTGCGCCATTCAGCGGTTCTACTGGAGACTCAAATTCCAGTGAGTACGTCTTAAATTCGTATTTTTGTACTTAAGTGACATAAGTAGGGAAGTTGACGCAAAAACAGTAAAGTTACATGTAAAAACGGAAGATTATCTTTCGACCACACTTGATTTTATGAAATCTGCCGTATGCTTTTCTACATTAACGTTTCTTATAGATTTGGCGTTTAAAAATGGGATGAGAGTCCAGTCTAAATCCATTGCGTTTTTAAAGTTTAATGACGTGAGTTTTGCCAAAAAGGTGAAGTACTATGAGGGATGGCGCGTACGTTCGGTTTGGATTTCAGAAAATGGCTGAGTTGTGTAATGAGTGTGTGTGTGTGTGAGCCACAACATTAGCCACGTCTTACTGTTAGTTTAAATACCACTTTATCAGGTTGTTGCAAGCGTTTGTCAGTTAACATGATTTTCTAATTAAAATAGAAAACCGCGGTTCCAGAAACATTCTTTTGTAGACATGACCTCCTTAGCAAACCATTTCAATACTTTGGCACTAGCCTGGTAGTATATTGTTACTTAGATGTTCTACGGCATTTACATATGCATGAGATTTCACCACTCCCTTCTCACTGTCGGTGTGGTTATTTTGCCAAAATTAGTTTGTCGAAACCCAATTAAGTGGTTGTTTGCTTTTCAAGGTAGAGGAATACCAAATTACTGGGTAACGGTTCTGAAGGCTGCTCCCTTGCTTAGCATCTACTTGACCAAACACGACCTTGACATTCTCAAGTACCTGGCTGACATCAGGTGTTCCTACTCGAAGAAGCTTTCCAGTCCTGTGAGTAATTCGGATTAAATTCGTTTGACAACGCAACACCACCTCGTTGGGTAAACAAAGTATGCAAATGTGAGACATTTAGCAGAAGAGGTGACTTGTGTCACCTTCGTTGTTGCCGCCTTAGCAAACTTTTAACCACGTAGCTTTGAGTAACACTCGCAGTTATGGTTGATTAGAAGCTAGCAAAATCTCGGCCTACCCGCATACTGCACTACATCTGGGCTGCATGTGTGTGAGAAAAATTAGGACGCGCTGCGAAGTAAACATAATGTTCGAAAATCCGTCTCTGTTAGCCAGTGCTTTGTCATCCAAAACATCTCTCATTCCAGACCCTTCCAAAAACCTGATAACAATGGCTTAACAAGATTACCACTCCCTACCCAAACTGGCCAACTCACGCTACTAGAGTGATCTGTTCATGATTCAAAGTCGCAACGCAGAAGTGTATAATGTAACTCACCTGTCCAGTGTATAAGTGGATGACTTACAAGCCAAAGCCCACTAAGGTCTCACTGCACGTCATTTCTGATCGATTTAGTCCTGCTCCCCACAATTTCCTTAGATTCATTAAGTTATAGTCACTGAATACCACCAGATCACGTCTATGTTGAGCGCTTTGCAATGTTGTGTTGCAGGGTTTCCGATTGTTGTTTCTGTTTGAGAAGAATCCCTTCTTCAAGAACGTCATCCTGATGAAGCAGTTTTCACTGGAATTTTTCAGTCAAGCCGAGGACCTGCAGGAATTCGGTCCCTTCAAAGTGACAGCAACCAAAACGTAAAGTAACCCTCAGTTTTGGTTTGTTAACGAACGCCTTCTGTTGCCCGACACACGATTGTGAGATAGTTTAGGGCTATTCTGGTACACTTTTGAAACCAGCATTCTTGCAGACCTTAAATAGCAACATGAAAGCAAGTCAATTTTTACCGCGTGTTCTCATGCTCCGATTCTGTGCCACATTAAACCATCCCAAGTAACATTGAATGAGCATTTTTTTTTGCAAAATTAAGCCTGGATATCGAATGGACTTGCTCACGATCCACGACGGATGATTCGCTCTCAACACAAAGAGGCTCATTCTTCGACATATTTCGCGATATCCACCCAAGTAAGTCAAATTGAATTTTGCGTGAGCGCAAAGAACTACCTAATTATTGTCTTAGTTTCTAGTTCTCAAATTTACTTCCTCCTCCTTTGCAGCATCAAATGAATCGCCCGAGTACTCGGTAAGTTTGAAGGTTAAAATTCATTCCAATAATGTGCTTTAAATCCCATTCAGGTGAGGTGCTGGCTTTAAGTAATAGTTGAGTTACTTTACTGGTAATCAGTAGCGTCAATGGAATCCAAGCCCTCGCCAGTAGCTAGCAGTGTGGTAATTTTAAGGCTGCTATTTCAGAGCTCTTGTCCTTTACTTATTCACTTAGCAACTGATGGAGGACTACGATATTTGCGTCTACATACGTGACCGAATTTTGCCCTACTCCGTGTACTGGTACACTGGCGAGATGATCTCCGGCTAGACGGACGTATTTTGGGTAGGTTCCAGGCGAGGCCATTTTATCTGACCTTGGCTGCATTACCCACATTTAGAATTTTCTTATGCAACGAAGAAACGAACAAAAGACGAAGTCCCGGACTCTGCCTTCGGTGCTCGAACCCGCTTGTTTTGTACCGCAATCCACAGTCTTCTGTCGCACTTATTTCTGCACTGGATTTGCTTTTCTCAGCGCACCAATAAAGTCTTGGCGTTTGCTTGATGCACCAACAAGGTGCTTGCTTGTGCTGAAGGTCAGCAAACATTCAAAAAATACTTGTTTTTTAGATGTGAACATTTGCAGTTTGTAAGTGGTTAGACAAGAGCTGACTAGAATGCGATTGGATGGTTAGCGGCATTGATTTTAATTGGTGACTGTCCAAGGTTGTAGTTGGTGTGGTCACTGATACCTAATACTCAACTGTGGTGACCTAATCAAGGCCACATCTGCCCTGGAACAAAGTCATTTTTGGAAACGATCTCTCGTACGACCGTTAATTTGAGAGAATGACTCACTGGTACGTCAGCTGGAAAGCAAAAACATGCATAGAAAACCACATCGCAAATCCCTTGTTTAGCGTTAATCTTCTCATCTCCGTTGCCAAGACAAAAACAAGACGGCGTACAAAAACGTGTTTATTGTCTCAGCCAGGGGCTCAGTTTTGGGTGACCTTGAAAGATGGAATAGCACTGATGAGAGTTGTCTGTGTGGGTAGAGCAATACCAAATCCCACAAATACGAGAAACAAAGCCCTGGGGAATGCTGATTTCCCCAAAAATTTGTTGTTTATACCTTCATTCCGAACCACCTTATCCTGTGGCCTAATTACAGTTTTCTTGTGGCTAAAAATAAGACTCCACGTGATCATGGCCGTGATCGCCACTTTCACTGTTCTAGACGCGTAAAATACGCGTACAACATTTCACTGACCTTCTAAAACCAACACACTGTATAATCCCTCAGTTGCTGATATACTGTCGGCAGAAAATTGATAAGCAGAATGCGGACAAGATTTAGAGTGCTAATATGTGTAAATTGGTGGGCGACAGTGGGATGCCACCTCTTGAAAGGGTCCACATTCACAGCAAAGTTAAGCGAAAATGACTGGGATCGCGTTTACTTCAACCTGCCATTGGGATACTATGCGTTCCTTAGCGTCTCTTCATGGTTAGATGCCGTTTATGTGGTTAATTTTGAAGAGAATCAAGAACCGACATCACAAATATGATGTCTGATTCAAGGATTGATAAAAGGGACGACACAGAATTACGGAACTCTAGCAACCTTCAAACTAATAAAGGTTTTTCGCACCACTGGGGTCAAGTGAAAGCTGTTTAGGTGATTGCTGAGCAGGATTATCCGTTTGCGCTAATGTTAGCCCCACGTAGTAGTTACAGTCGCGATAACCAACCCCTGAGAACTCCCAGTTTACCTCAACTCAACACGCAATAGAGTCGCGTGCATGAACTGTGTACTTTTGTCCAGACAGGGGAATCGGAGCGATCAAAAGTGCCTACCAGACATCGCATAGTCGACATCTAGTGTTTACCAAACACCACTTGCTTTCGCCTAAGAACAGTCGCTTGTTCCACCGGCTGCGTACCTCGTGAACATCCCGTGGGACATTCAACGTACTATTTCGTTATACTTTCTACACAGCTGACCTTAATTCGCTTACCGTCCACGGTTACTTTAATGTTTTTTGTGAGGAGTCTGTTACCTTACTGACGAGGCTGAATTGTGCTGATAGAATCTGTCCTTTGCTAAGCGTTGTTAATAATTTAAAAGTATAGTTAATTTTGTGTATACAGGGCTAAAGTTTACGGCATGCACCAGCACTTCCACGTACACCTTTTCCGCCTGTAGGACGTTGAATACATTCACATTTCGGTGTCTCAGCGGAAGTGTGGCCAAAATAGCAATAAAGGAATTCTGCCGCCAAATGTTCAGATTTTGCGTTCTTGCTATCACCCAAACGGAGTAAAAATTTAAAAAAAGAAATATTTTAGAATGGATTTTCTAAACTGCCTTCCTCTGTGTAATCAGATGAGTTTTGTTTGCAAAGAAAATCCACAAGCAGTACGTTCTTTTCCAACTAGGAACCTTTATTAAGCTATAAGGACAAATGTTTAACAATTATTTATTTTAACGGAGAATGCAGTTTAGGTTCTTTCGAACCATTGTTCACCGAGTTTATGAGCAATTCTAACTCCTTAGATGGCCATTTTGTGGAGAGTTGAAGCCATGAGTTTGGCCTAAGCACTTTCTCCAGAACACTGCCACTAAAGTCGGCGTAGTGGGATGACCTTGATTCGCCTTTTAAGGCCATCCCCAGAACGGTACTCTGTGAGGCGCTTATAAGTTGGTTCAGCTTAAGTTACTTTCATGTTCAACACGGATTTAGAAAACGTTGTTGAAGTCTAGGTGTATCCACTACTATCAAGGTGTTCGGGATCTTCGACATAGTCTACAAAAGGCTATTTCAATAAAAACAAATCTATCTTTGAAAAAATGTGTTATTAAAATAGCCTTAAAGGTTAAAAATCAGCATGCAATACAGGTTAATATTTCAAAGCACGGATAGTAAGCACTCGAAGCCAATAAATATGGTGTCGCTGGCTGCGTTAGCAACTTTAGGATTCGTTGGGACTTCTATTACCTTTCCCACAAAATCCGATTCAAATTCCCTACTTTATTACACCTTGGTCGCCTTAGCATCACTAGCTTTGTACTTTTACACGGCTATCGATTCTACCCTGTTCCTTCGCATAGCGAGTAAAGTCAACGCATTGTCTACGCGCGCGTAGACAGGCTAGCAAACAGAACGTCCGGACAGCCGAGTAACAAATGAGCACGCTTACCTGATTTCCAGACTGCGCCGTATGCCGATGTGGAAGTTGAAGTCGCACTCAGCGCAATCAACTAAAAGGTGGCGTCCACGTTGCTTTGGTTGGCCAACGCAATGACGACATTTATGTCCCATGTTTTGTGTGGAATGGACAGAATTCCACACGAATTTGATTGCCTTCAAAGACGCAAACCCATCTCTGTCGATTGAACCACGAAACTCCCTCGCCTGGGCCACATGAACGAGCCATATAAAGTATTTGTGTGGCCAAACTGTCAATTAATGGATTAATCCTACAAACCTTTTGGCTTAATCCATGAACTATAGTCTGAAAACAATAATATCTTTAAAATACTGCAACTATTCATGATACTCAACTGGTAAATAACGAGGCTGAGGGTGTAGACAGCACCGATTTTATGCTTGTCAGGTTTTAATGGTTTCTTGATTTCCACATCTGTGTTTAACATAACAAATTTTTAGCCATCGCAGTGGTCAAGTTCGTGTTTCCCACCTGCGTAACACGAGACCTCACAAAAAAATTAAATTATCGTTAGTAAGGGCTGAAGTGAGTCTCTAAGGGATCAGGAGATTCGATGTCGTCAGAGCAACTGGTTACCCTTAATTTTTACTATTTTGACATAACAAACCCAGAATTTATGCTTCCGCTGGTTCGTTTTTTGCCTGGAAGTAAGTTCGCTCCGTGTTTTTAGGACGTGGCTAAATTGGACGCGGTTTATTGGTTGAATCAGACGGGTGGATGCCCCGTGATTTATTTAGGCGCTAACGCAACTGAGGCTGTGTGTCTGCGTGGGTAATTTATGGCATACTCGCCAGAGGGATTTGATTTGGAGCGTCGAAGGGCAATTCAGTTAAGCAACCTCCAGAGGTTGAAGCACCGTTTCCTGAATGTCAACGCACATTTGGTGTTGGAAGTTTGATCTCTAGTATCCATGACCTGTGAGCGTATTTAAGGGTATCAACGCAAATTTTTTTTTCCAAGTTAGAGCCACGTAGTGATCTGGAATCCATGATTAGAATGAATCGCTAAGATGCTCAAATAAATAATCTCCGTGACCCCAAATAAACGATAATTGTACATTATCAGAAGGTAATGGTTTACTAGCACACTATGGGAATAATAAAATGTTAATTCTTTCCCACCAGTTTCCGTAATTGTTAAAGGAATGAACTTTCAAAAAAACGCTGAATTGCACAAATACCAAAAATAGGTAATCAGATATGGTCTCATTCCTGTCTACCATCTGGCGTCGTTTTCGTGAAATGACCCAGAGTGTCACTAATTTTTGGAGACGGCGGAGTGCGCCATTTCGCCATCGAAAAACAGAAAAAAAAAACAATTTCCTAATTGTATTTAGATTGAAGTTATTGGGAGGAATTTGTGCAAACGTAAGTCCAGACCTCAGAAGTGTTTCGCTTTTAAGAAATCAGACACAAAACCAAAAATTACATTTATTTCCAAACGAGTAAATTTCGCTTTAAAATACCCAAAAATGGTTGAAAATATCAGAAATCAGTTGAATTAATTTGGATAGTAAATGACAAGCAGATAAATCTTCATTTTTCTCGTCAGTGAACCTATTTTGGCACACGAAGAAGTACTCGATGAGTGTACAGAAGAGAAGAAGGGTTTTTTTTTCGTTTAAATGTACTACAAGTTAATTATTACATACCAGTGTCTTTCGTGAAAGAAACAAAATAATCATTTCAGAGCAATTGAATACAACTGGGTGATTGTAAGGCTGCTATTCCACGCCTCAAAGAGGGTTTAGGCATGCACCTTTAGCTATGCTGATGTCTCTTTTACAACCACAGTATGAACTAATAGAATTAAATATTAAAAAAGGGAAATAAAAATGGCGCTTCCATTATGTTACGTTATATAGGGGTTTGTGAAATGATCGCTGGAGCTGAGAAAAACGCAATCTGGACGCTTATTTGGGTGGTGCTCCTGCTGCTAGAACAATCACTCAATGGTTTAGTCGATTTCGAAGAGGTAATTTCAATCTAAATGAGATCCTTTCTCTCTGGGCTGCCTTCTGGCATTGATAAGGTTGTTATGGGCCCCAGCATGTGGCCTTGAACCACGCAGGGGCCTCTGAGTTGGATCTGGCCCGATGACACTACTCTGTTCCCCACGATGAAGGCGAAGACCGGCGAGGACGTGGACACAACCGTTTACTTCAGAGTCCAGCCCATTTGGGACGGTTGTGTGGCGTTTACGCGTGTGTATTTATCGTTCGTTCTAATGAGGGGGGATTTGAGTTTCCGCGCGGCTGACGACATGCAGGGAAAAGGGGAACCCTGTGTCAGAGGTTGGAGTGAACAGATTAGCGTGCGTGGATAAAAGGGATTCACAACGGGGTCTCTATTCGTGATTCAAGTACAAAAGTAATCCACCGATGATCGCTAAGGAGGTTGCTACAGGAGACTAAATTTGCAAGGATTTAGCCAGTTAAGGCAACGTAGAAACACTTCGGTACTCGATAAGTGGGTTCCACACGTTTTAACAGAAAATTATCAAAATGGACCCCTTCCACAGCCATTTATAGTCGCCACTCAACAAGGTGAACCCCTTCTGGAATAAGTCAGAACTAAGGAAGATAATTGATGGGTGCAAAACAACCTAGTATGAAAAGGAAACTGAAAGCACGGAAGTGAAAAAGCAGATTAAATAGCAATTGGTTAAATTCGTCCAATGACAAAATTTTCCTGCGTGGCTGGTGAGAGGACTGCAAGCTTCTATCACGTGGCTAAACAATGACTGCCGAGAATTAGCGTCATTAATCTACCTAACTCAATATTGAAATCCAAATTTGGTCTAAGAAAAAGTCTACATCTTTCACTATGATAGCGCCAGGCCATAAGTCGCTCAACATGAACTGTACAAGTGTAAAGTGCTGCAGTAGAGGAGGCTCTAGTACCAGCCGTATTCCCTTGACCTTGTACGTTCAGATTTTTATCAGTTTTGAGGAAAAATCATGGAAAATGAATGCAAAATAACTCGTAAACTGCTTTGAGACTGTTGTAGGAATGGTGAAGAACACATTAATAAATAATATTATTTTCAAGGAAGGTTGCGGTGTTTACTCGAGTTTAATTTCGGGCACAAACCGTTGGAATTACCCAGCATTTCTCGCCAATTCCTCTACATTCTTGCTTTTTCTCTGCTCAATATGAAATTTTAAATTTATATTCAATAATTTCATAGTGTTTTACGTACAACACTGTAACTACAGTAAAAGCTTTCGAAATTTAAAGTCGACATATTACCACACCTCTGAGATCGGTTTCTTTTCGAGTTAGGATGATCACAGTAAGCGAACATAATACCAGATGTGATTCGACGTTTTGACCTCAAAAAACTACGTTTCTGACATTTAAGATACCTCTGCTTTCTTTCTTTGGCGTTTACAATTGGTCAGTAGTATGGAGGCCGGAAATTTGATTTTGATGACACACATAAGCGCTTGTAATGTTCAGGTCACTTCAAGTAGCTGTTTTTTTATGAAATTCGTAGTTGTGCGTAGATGCGCAGAGGTCTGTTATTGATTTCTGGGGTAATTTAAGACACGCAAGGAAGCTACAAAAAAGATTCACACCAGGTCTAGTGAAAGAGTAATGTAAGTTTTCAAATTATCCACAGCACGAACCTATAAAATGCCTTCGAAAGAACAATGAACCTACCTTGGAATTTGGAAGTAGCGAAGTCAACAAAACAAAGTTTTCTCGATTTGGGCACAGGAAGTATCCACACTATAAAGATATTTTCAGTTACTATCATTGTAAAAACACGTTTGTACTTATAAAGAGGATTTAAAAGGGAATTAAGTTCAGCTTTTTTAAATCAAGTTTAATTACATACTAAAACCTTGACATCGTTTTATTCGAACGGATTTTGTAGTTTGCTAATTGAAGGATTATGTTCCGTTGTCATATGTGTCCAGATGAATTAACATTTAAAGCCATCTACGTACTTTTACGCCTACGTCTAGCGTCTAGAAAGACCACTAACTCCTGTTTTAATTTTTGTCAGATCAACAACTTTACGTATAAATGCTCATCGATGTCTAAGCTGATCACGCAGTTGTATTAGCTGATGGAGAACTACCATTGGAGTTAAGTTAGTAGACTCGTAAAGGTTGACATCCAGCAACAGTAACGTAGTGTCATTTCACGTAATGTTACTGACTCCTTAGAGAGGTTTCCATCCTCCTATGCAAAAAGTATTGGAAAACCTCCCAAATTTCACTTAGAATTGGAATTCCTGCATTAAACACGAAATAACTTGCAGTACGTGCAAATCGAAAACAAAAATATCACCCAAGGTTCAAAAGATTTTAAAAAATGCTGGAGTTTTGATGATTGATACGCGCGTACCTAAGTACGGTTTTAGTGAAAGGCTGTCGCCATGATGTAATCGAGCATTGTCGAATTTCGGCTTCTCCTGAGAAAGGGCTGATTCCGGGATTGAGCCGTAGTAACAAAAGTTCTTTGTCGTCGTTCACTCGTCATTCGGGTACTGATTCTGTCGGCCATAATAAACCGAACAAGGATCTCCCACATAGACGTGTAGCGAGCAGCGAGCGATCACAGCAAGCGTGAGTGAACACGATTGAATCGATTTTCGTGAATGCACTTCATGCCACCATGTTCGTCCAGCGATCGATATTTATCGATCCTATATAAAATGTCGATTTTTACCTCGTCCAATTACGCAACTGCTACATCAATAAATTATTTGAGCTGCGTGCTACTTGCCAACGTAGATCATCGGCCCTAGTTTGGTCCCCTAGCCGCACTCTTCAGGCAAAGTGGGACGTCTGTAGGGTTAAATAATCCCAAGCCCAAGCCGAATATGTGTTGCGGCCAGCAACTACGAGGGGGACAAACCCTTTACTAACCCCTGAAGTTGGAACTGTAGTGAATCGTGTTAATTCAAGTCCAGTAACCCCGTCGTCGCAGCCTCGCACACACGCCCCCCTTTCCACGGCGTGCCCGTCGGTCACTGGGACCGCCTGCTCATTCACCTCTCTGTACGCACCACTACCACCCTCTCCACCCATATGACCATTCAGACGTCTGCATTTTTACTAGTCCACTCAACCGTATCAGCCAACACAACACAACTAGGTTCAGTTGTCTAGTAAACGGTTGTGCCTCGTCATCTCTTATCTCTCTCATCTTCGCGGGAACCCAGAGTAACGTTACCGGGCTCAACTCGACGCAGTGGTCCCGGCGTGGTTTAAGCCAACAACAGACCACTTTTTCAGTGGGAAGAGGGAGGGTCCAGTGGCAGTATTTGAGAAAGGGATAAGCATGCCAGTGGTCGATCAATACAATTTGTGGACTCTCAACAAATTTACTTTCAACTATGAACACAATTTCCCCACTACACTTATTTAAAAAATGTAGCCTCATTACCATTAAATCTCATTGTAAGGTATTGTAATTGGCACGACACTGGCTCAGAAATGAAGTTTACGGTTTCAGGGGTTAGAAACGGGGCAAGGCGTTGTCAAGGGAGAGGGCAGTTGCCTTTGCTGCTACGAATGCCACACTGGGAACCAGACTAATGCGTGCGTAAACATCCGAACCACTAGCCACCATTCGGCTTAATTCAGTGTCAACCCAATTTGGTTGAGGGGCGTGCAAAACACCAAGTTGATTGGTGCGTTTGGTCACACGGTTGCAACGAATAGCATTCAGGAGACTCGGTTAAATCATCCACGTGTCTTCCTGGGTAAGAAAATTGGACCATGTAGGTCTCAGACAAAGTCACTGGAATAGCAGGCTGAAAAAAACAAGCACCAAATAAGCTACAGTAAAATGCGAGTTACAGATGTCCAGTCGTTCACACTAAAAAGGCTGTAAGTTAGTTTAAACAAGGCTGTGAGTTCTGAAATTAGTTAAGTTAAAGTTTGCAGTAAGCTCCTGCAGTGGTAGCAATAGCAGGCCTTGACCCAATTCCTCGTAATGTTCCGGAGATAACTGCGAGATCATAAACAAACGCTTTCACGCGTGTGCGTGGTAGGCAAGAGAAGCGGGGTAGCGTGCGCGAATTTCCCCTCGCCTTCTTCATGACAGGGATGTGGTGCGTGTCTGTGGGGGATCAGGGAACTTTAAATGCCGGCGCCTTTAATATTGCAAGCTTTGCCGCCTTGTCATCGTCGCCGGTGCGAAAGAAGAAAGCGCAAAGCATTCTCCATCGAGCGAAAGTTGGACTACGGTTGACGGATTCGCGACACAATTACTTGGCAGATAGTCTGACAGATTAAATGCCGACTCAAGTCGAAGCAACTTCAGTACGCGGTTGTGCAGAGACGGTGGAATCTACAGTTTCGCGATAGTAGCTGTAGTGGTACCGGCATAGAAATAAAAATTAAGAACGCTTCACACTAGTGTTAAATAGATTTGATAAGCACAGACACAAATCCTGCCTCAGCATCACAGGACATCCAAAGAGGTTCTCTCTCGCAACGGTCGCCACCCATTACTTCCAATTTGCCTGGTCTTGATTATTTTACAAAGATTTTCTGACTTCTAAGTCCTATTTAGCCAAGGTGCATCATAATTGTACAACTATCGGCTTGTTGCAAGCCTTCGTAGGGGGCATTTAAAAGGACGTCATGAGTACGCGCGCGGATCGTAATAGCACTAAATTATACGGCCTTCCATAATATGAACTAGATTTCCTGACTTCAAAAGGACATAATTTTAAAGTACATTTGAATAAACTATGACATAAAAGTAGCGAAAATAAATGGCTTGATTGGCTTTACCGATGTGTATGTGCAGTGACGGTTATTTGCTCAAATTATAAGCGGCGCACAGGCAAAGTGGACTCACTTTTAACGTCTTTCGTTAGCTTTACAAAAATTTAAAAAAAAATCTCGTAAATTAGCCCACACGGAAAATATTTTATGCACCTGGAAATGCACCTTGAACTTGGTGGAAAGTTGAGGCAATGGCCATTTTGTTCACTTCAAGCAAACTCATAGCCTCATCTGGGAGAAGTTCTTAAGAATTTATCAACCGACGCCCTTCAAACTCAAGACAACACACCGGCGTAGTAATGATTCACAAATTTGACCTAGACTTCTCAGAAGCCGACTGGATAACCCAGTCGTAAGGGAACAGAACTGGCCGAGAAGCGGGAGGTTTCCTCACACAAACACCACCAGAGTTGTCTGACTCAATCCAGACTTGTTACTCGATCATTTTCAGATTATGATCACAGTTATTTTCATTCTTTCATTTGACGGTTTGGTACCCTTATGTAATTCCATACACAGCTCTTAGAGGGGATAGGTACCGCTTACGAGCAATGGCGACCACTAGAAACCACAATCGGTCACCACATGTAACATTTACACGTGAGCTTTGATTTACGATTTGTTTAACTACACTGGTTTTTTTGGTCCACTATTCAAGTCCCCCACATGAGACGCGCGCCATTCGACCCAGGCACGCCGGTCTGGCCTGTTCTTTGTCCTCCTTACTCAAGGCACGCCCGTGAGTCCGAGGGCAACACCAACCCTCCTCGCGGCCATCCTTTCCCCACTCCAACTCTCTCTAAGCTCTAGTCCTCTGAGTTTGTATGTGGTAGTATGGAATACACCCGGCTCTTCCAGCTATTCTTCTACCGTGTGCCTGGTAGCTAACCATGATGGTGTGGCTGTCTAGGAGGGACGGGCTAGCAGTCATCTCCCTATTTAGGTCCCCGCTTTCCAAGCGCGTTACATATATACTACTTTGCCTCTGCTGCTTTCTTATTGTCGTAATATTTACGGTTTAGGGAAACCTACACAAAAAGTTGGGAGTGCCAGACCGTCTTTGTTGTTCTTCGCTTCCACCAAGTCCATCGGCTGGTGTTACTTAAGCCATAACCTTAATAAAGGTCGCGACAGAGTGCCAGACGCCCTCTCAGCACTTGCACGTGAAACTCTTCGCAAATATTTGAACAGGTAAGCGGAAACTGTGCCACAGTTCATATATTTGGATGCCGTTACAAAATCAACAGAATCAAGTCATTTGGTGTCCCACGGCTGTTTTCCAGACGTCTCTGCTTAGTTATCAAGAGGCTGCAATGAAAGTCTTGACGAGCGGTGTTCGGCGATCCAAGCACCCATCTAATGTCTGATCCAATACAATGTTAAGTGACCAATGGTTTCTACAAAACTGACCTACTGGCCACTTGTGTCGAAAATGTGGTGCTACATGAGATTAGCCACCAGTAAAACCGATTACAAAGACCTCTTCATGGCCGATATAGTGGTGAGAGAGAGAGAAACGGTAATGTACAAATGACGCAACCCCGAACTACATAAGGTAGGGCAGCAGCAAACAAAGCACTGAAGAACGTTCACATGTGAAACCGTTGGCTGGGTGGTAAAGGTCAAAATGAGGCGGAAACAAACATCAACGCGCACACGAACTGGGATGAAAACCAAATCTCGAGAGACAACTGAGTGTGGTGATAAGGGGGAGTTGGAGGGGGCGGGGCGTCAGAGGCTAGGAGGGTCGGGGGCGTTTGCGGGAGGACCAACAACGAAAGGGAAGCTGCTGGCAGGCTATCGTGCGGAAGCATTCATTCAGGAGGTGCGGTCGTTGTCGAACCAGGCGCTCGTAGCCTTCAGACTCGCACACCTCTTGAGCGTGCCTGAAAAGGTAACAAACGAGAATGCACGGTGTGATGGCGCTCGGAAAATGCGCTGAAATACTGAGGCAAGAATTTCCTTGTCTACTGCGGAGACATTTGGCAGGAGATTTAAAAAAAAAAGCCGTTGCAATCGCAGTCTGTCGTCTGGCAGCAGCAAATGCGAAAAAGGAAAGAACACACAGCCAAGGTACTAAAATAAGGCAATAAGTAAATCAGCCAAATTGCAAAAAGGCCCGTTGAAAGTGACAAATTAGCGTGCCGAGAAATGCACCAATGGGCATCCACCAAAAGGACATGGAGGATAATTTAGCGTGTTCTTCCACTAACAACAACAAGATTCACTAGGAGTTCAAGTCGGAACATTTCGCATTAACGCATTCAAGCTTCTTCGTCCTGACCTCATATAACACCCACTTAAATGGCCTGCCATTCACTACCGACAGGTGAATTGCATTGAGCTTCGATTTGTATCAAATTACCAAGCGACAGCACCCGACACCTCGGTGATAAACCAACGTGGCTTTATCACTGCTCCTGTGAGTTGCCGCATGTCTTGGAAATTCTCCTTGAGTGAACTAGTTTACATCAAAAAATGCCCGGGTTCCTGAAGCTCATGATCGGCGTTTTGGAACATGGAAGGCAAAATTATATGGAACAATTTGGCGAGTTTGGAAGTAGCCTCGAATCGTAATTGTGGATTACGCGCTGCGCAGCAGTAGGCCCACAGTGTTGAAATCAATTGAGTTTAACGTTCCACTGCGTTTGCACAGAGGAATCAAGTTATTTTGGGGGGGGGGGCAAAGAAAACGCGCCATTTAAAAAGGGACTCGATAGTGGGAGGACCGTAGCGGTCGGAAACCAAGCAAATACCAAAAACTGGGTTTCGCTACCAACAGAATATGCAATTCACACGATCATTTCAGCCTAATTTAAGTAAGCACGATTCCTACAAAGCGGAAAAGCATTTTTTTTCTCTAGCAAAACAAGGCTTTTAAAGGTCAGTGTTTGCCCTCGACGGAGGCGCTACTGAACAATACCCCCTGAAGGAAATTTACCAGCAATGTGTGAGCATTCAAGCATTCCATTTCATTGCGCATTTGACAGCAATTCAATTATGACGTGTGCGCTGCTAAAACACCCTCAGGAATACCGAAAACAAGTTACCACTTAACTCACCGCCAGGATAAGAAAAAAAACTGCCTGTGAAAATGTCAGTGGCGTTGTAGATGTCTACCCCAAGTACGCAACTCGCGCAAGTCCAACAGACGTGGGTAGCTCCAAAGCCACGTTGGCTCAGCTTTATCGGACGACACGCGGAATTGGTACAGACAGCGAAAGCATGTACCAATAAAGACAACCGTGAGGCATTATTTGTAACCACAGCATTCTGCATCCAACCTGATGAGATTGGACGCGTATTGTGTGGGGAGGCATTCTTCAAACTTGGCGGTGGTTAAGAAGTAGGGGCAGGCTGATGGAAACAGCACTGCGTCCAGCCACGAAGCCTCTACACGACAATTCTCTGTGGAGGCTAGAAACATTTTTGCCAAATTATTTGCAGTATCTGGTCCATACGCTGAAACCCTGAAAGTATCTTGCATCAGGTTTTTTCTCGACAAGGCGCTAGAGATTCTACAAAAAGGGGGAGGGGGAGAATGATGAAATATGTTCGTGAAACGGGGCACGTGATTTGGCAAATATCAAGCTGCAACCTAATGATGTACAAGAAAAACGACATTTGGTCGTTCACACCTCCAAACTGAGAACCAACAGCATTCCAAAGAACCCACAATTCCTAATTTTTAGCCTGGCAGTATGCGAACACAGGGTTGCAATTGTGCACGGATCTCGATCGAAGAGGTGCCGCGTGAAACCCCTCCGACACTTTACGATGTTGGCAACAGAAAGGGGTTTCGGGGGGGGAGGGGGGAGGTTATGGTCAAAGTATGACGGCAGCAGAAAATAAATACATCATGGAATTTAGACTCACAGCATTATGAAGTCGAGGGTGTGTGCTTTGAGCTGCTCAGCGCTGTGGATGTCCGCGAGGCTGAGGATATCACAGGCCGCTTCCACGGTCAAGTTCTCCACCAATTCCTCCTCGCACATTGCCTTTAGTCGCTCCAGTTGGTACTAGGGGGACAAAGGAATAACACCACGAGCATTAGGGGAAGGCAAAAAAACACATGATTGCCTCGCAAAATCACGAGAGAACGGTGACAACAAAGACACCTCGTGGATTAATCCGCTCAAGCTCCACCACCAATGCAACAGACCTGGAATTAAATCGCAAAAAGGACGAATTTTTGAAGGCTGAAATTGCAGCCCTTTGTGCTCGCCTCACACTCAGGGTTTGTCGATCGATCGCCAGTCCCCAAAACCAAGTCTTTCAAACAACACACCGATTGAATAGTGTGGCACCAGTCAAGTCAAGCAGCACTCTCACTGGCAATCTGACTGTGTTGCGGGTTGTTTAGGCGTACACATAGCCTCGCCTACGCGTCTCTGCTTTATCAATCACACTCTAAACTTTACACGCCGACCCACAACTGCTCAATTCAACCCAAAACCATAGCTTATTAACAGAGGCCGTACACTAAGGCATTTTATTTCGACCACACAATAAACGATCAAGTGTTCATTGTCTCCGAGCTTCTTGTTCACCCCGAGTCCCACTACGGAGCAAGGAAAGCACAAATTTCCCAGGTCCTGCGTGGTAATGCGTTTGTGGAATGCATTCGGGGAGAAAATGCAACACTCACAAAGAGGCGACTCAATTATGCACTTGAAAACTAGGGAGATTCGCTGTTCAACAAATCCCACAGCACTTGCATAAGATTGTTAACGACGCTAACTGATGGTCGACTGCCAATTCACAATCGATACAGATAAGATTGCCACCCCACCGGCCCCTTGCACCAACACCGACGGAATGGCAATGGTTAAATAGCCGGCGGTCGCCACAAACGCCAGGCCACTTTGGCTGTTGGCGTGTGTCGCCACACACGTGTTGCTGTAGCAATTAGGCAAGACGGAGGAAATCATTGCATTGGGAACTGCGAAAACGCGAAGACCAATGCCCGCAATTAACATCCACAGCCCGCGGCGCAAAGCTACGCACACATAAAACGTGTGGGCTGACAGTCAAAACAGGAAATCGCCAGCAGACAATGCGTAAAGGCCCGGCCGAGAGGCATTAAACGGAGTGGTTGGTTTGTAAATGCTAAGCTGTTGAGGCAATTGCATGGGAAATCGCCCTAGTAATGCGTGACACCCTCATTTGTGGTATGTTTTGCTCCCAAAGAGGAATCTACGCAAAAAACGCATGAGTTAAAACATCTACACGAACCTTGTCAGCAGCGGCAAGAAGTTCCTGGGCTGTAACGGGATTATCCAGGCCGACAACCTGGCCGGTGTAGATGAACCGCAACACCTCAGCCAAGGTGTCCGGCTCGACGTCGGTGATGTGCACGCGGTTGGCGCGGGACTCGGTCATGCCGTGCTCGAACATGGCCGCAAACACCGGGCTGCGCGCCGCCAGAATGGCCTTGTGAGCCTTGAACTGACGCAGCACGAAACCGTCGCTGCTGACACTGACTGACACAGAGGGCGGAGGGGGCGGGAAGATCTGGAGGGCAGGTGGGGGTGGTGGCTTGTAAACCGGGGTGCCAGAACTACTGCCAACCACGGCTGAGGAGCGGAGGGTGGAGTGGGATGACGCGGAGGTCGAGGAGAGCTGAACGGACGCGGTCGTGGAGACGATGTTCGGACAGGCTGGAGGCGGCGTCTGACCGGTCTCCATCCTCACGGATTGGTAACCGGTCTCTACAAGGAAATGGAGGAGGTTTGTGAAATTGATCTCGCGGTGGAACACCGCTAAAATCAATAAGTCTTTACAAAGCCAACAATTCATGTTTGGATCGATGTTCGATCGAGTCTTAACGGCACTAAACCACAATAGAAAAGAACAGAGGAATGCAGACACAAAACCAGAGTTTTGTGAGTGAAAAGCGTTCACATGAATCGGCCAAACACCCCACATAGTTGAGAACCTTTCACAGCAAGACCTCCCAGTCCTGTACTATGGCACACTTTTTCCAACCAGGCAGTCTAAAAAAGAGCCCATATTTTAGAAAATAAATGAGCGTAACAACAACACGAGCTTACCGAGCGAAGTGACTGGTCACAATTGTACTAACCCTGTTTAACCAAAATACACACGTTAGGTCAAAGTTCAGGCAGGGCTACCTTGTACAAATTCCGAACTGTCGTGACATCGGACGGATATTGCCGAGTTTGGGTCAACTGATTTGTCAAATCGATTGATAAAAATTAGGTGAGGTCAAAGTGAAGTTGCAAAAGCTTTACAAAACGGTAGCTCTACGCGATGAAATATGATCAAGTGTCTAAAGGTAGATTCAAACTTTGGAAGAAAAGTTTTTGGCTTGCTTCGTACTTAAACATGCAGGACGAGTACTAAAACGCGTAGGACGCACTACATTTTGTTCATTGTCAACAAGCAAATCTAATTTTTTTTTCAAAAAAAAACATGGTTTCACGAGCGTCGTGGTAGTTTATGGATTTAAGTGAAAGTAGCGGCTGCGCAAAAGTCTAACCGCTTTCAACTGTTGTAGTGCCAAGTGGCTTTATTGCGCCAGCGTCGGAAGTTTAAGGTGCAGCCATTAGAAGCAATGTGAAAAGCGAACACGACTGCTACACTAACCGGTTCAACGCGATTTCTCAAACAAGAAGCGGGGAAACATAGCAATGAAGTCAGGTCAAACAAGCTGCCTGAAATGAGCCTGAGGTGCAGCAGCAAAAACTTCCACGTCACGTGACACTGGAAGAGGCTATGAGCGTGTGTGTGTGCGTCACCCTGCGGATCTCCAGTAACTCAGTCGCTAGCCAAGAGCACTCAGTAATCAAAAAGCAGGAGGGGGCTTTTACTTTGAACGATTCCGTCCTGGTTAGTTGCTGATCAAGGAACCAGAACAATAACTCACCATCGGAGGAAATGCAAGTACCGTCTAACTGAAGCGGAGGAGCAGGTGAGGAGGAGGAAGCGGAGTACGTTGGGGTCGAAGAATGTCGATGCTTGTGTTCGATGTTTTGCAGGGAACATGACGAACAAACGGAGCAGGCTCGGTTGGACAACGGATGTGATGGCGATGTCACTGGGCGGATCGTGGCAACTTCGTTACTGTCACTGACTGATAAATTAGCCTGATGATGATAGGATTCCGAGGGTGGCCTGTTTGGCTGCTGCTGCTGCTGCTGTTGTGGAACACGGAGGATTATGCGGGGCAGGGATGAGACGCTAGCTTCACTGTCCCCCTCGAGGTAGGACTCCCCTTGTTCCCTACCCTCCCCCTCCTCCTCCTCGTCTCCGTCCTTTCCGACTGAAGCTACAGGAGTCTTGGGATCCTCCTTGCCCTCGTCTGAATCCCCCTCCTCCTCCGCCCCAATTTGCCCCTCGGAACGCGGGGGGCTGTCGAGGAGTTTTTCCCGTTGGCACAATCCGTGTTGCTGCTGCGACGGAGAAGATGACGGAGACACAACGACCAAGGTCACATCAGTAAGAAGTTGTTTGAGAAAGAGGGAGCCAAGATCCTCGTGGAGACGACACTCGGGTATGGTGACCGGCTGGCTGCTTATTTGACCGCTGTCCGAGAGGGTCTCGCCAACGACTGAAATCTAAAGAAGCCGTTTCGGCGAAAATTAGCCCACGCTCAATAAACCAAGGATCTGTTATTTTCGGTGCTAAACAACTGGACATGAAATGAAACATTAGACAAACAGCAAAGCAAATGGACTGCGAGGAAGACGGAAAGCAAAACATGTAAAAACCCTTAAAACGAATCACTGCCTGCTTGTTAGGCCGCATCAAACATGAAAAGCAAAACGAGAGGAATTATTCCACAAAGATACTCCAGGATTTTTAGCGAAATGCGACCAAACGGAGCAGAAATGAAACACTCAGAAATCAAGGCATTTGTAAAGTCGTTGATTTTGAGTTACCGTGGGTGCAGATGAGCATAAGATAGTGATCGTGCTGGGTTTAGAATCCAGAAAGTTGGAAATGACACGAAGTGTTACACCCAACCCCCTTCAAGTCAACGGAAACTTGTAGCGCAGATTACCAAGATGCTAAGTCGTGCACGAACGGCTTAACTGATTCCGCCCGAAAGTTGGCACACGTGATTAGTGAGAATTTAGCACCCGCATATCTTCATTTAGGTTAACCTTAGAGATTTACAAGTGCAAAAGCAGCCACAAAATAAAGCGCACCTCGCACACAATCGTGAGACGGTCATTCGGGAGCAATCCACTGGACTCATCCATGAGGACGTCTCGCCGGATGAACTTCTTGAAGCCCCAATCCTTTCCCTGCACAAACCGATAGGCACGCTGGCTTTCTGTGGAGGGCAAAAAACACCAGAGTAGGGTGTCAAGCGGACAAGGCACATTAAAAGCCAAGCAAGCACACACACACACACCCACCCATGGCTTTGGTCTCCTCTCGCTTGGCATTTAAGATGGAGAATTTGAACTTGGCCCGAGCCTCGCCTTTTGAGCCGCAGTTCATGAGCAGAAGGTAGAGAGAAAGGTACTCACGACTCTCCTCATCCAAGCCCTTGGGGTTTATTCGCAGGCACCTGAAGTGCATAAAATGCGGGTAGAAGTGGCCGAAAACAAAATTAACCATAATCAGTGTTTTACAGCACGAAAATCAGCTGTTAGTTAGTCTAGGAAAGACGACCCAACGACGATCGGACTTCAAAAAGAGGGCAATCAAATCCTTAGTAGTTTGTCGAGGTTTACAAGGATTTACCTCGACGAAATCCAGGCATGATTACTTAAAAAAAGTAACCAGCAAGTGTTTGTAATTGTCAAAGGTCAGTGCCCACGGAGGGCACAAAAGTGTGAGCACCCACGACCGCCCAGGTAAACTTACCACCAAAGTAAGTGGTCATTTAAAATATCTGGAAATTCTTCAAAGCTAAGTCCCACCCTACTGCACAGTTCTCACTTCATGCTTCTTGAACTGAAACGCCACCTGTTGAAGTGGTGTGCGGCAAACGAAGTAGTTTACCATTTGAGTTTGTCATTTGGTCCTGAGGAGAAGACACTGCTCTTTACAACCTCGCCCAGTTCCTCCCGACAAAAGGAGAAATTACTGATGGTCCAGGTGTATCGCAGTTTTATAACTCGAACTTGGGTGTGGCACCAGTATTCAGCAACGACGGGCGGTGCAAACGAGTCGAGAGAGGGAGGAGGAGGTGAGTATGTGCGACTAACTGTGGCCACCTGTGCAGTCTGACCGGTGTCCGTAGTGTCGAGGGTGGTGAAACGCTGTACATCCATTCAGAAAGCTGACAAAGTGAAATACAGAAAAGCAGTGTACTTTAAACGTCTCATATTCGTTCCGCGTGCAAAGCAAGATATTTGTGGCGCTAAACAGAGCCCCAGTGAGTGAGAACCAGAAAATTAAGCTTAAACTCGGAAAAAAAGTTACAAAAAAATACGAAAGAAGCAATATTTAGCAACGTTATTTCTGAAGACTGAACCTAACATGTAGGAGGCGCTTTTAAAGTGAGACTGTATCAGTACACACTAAATGACATATCAGTCATAACAACCACCACAAAAGTTTCGAGAGACTCAAGCGCTGATGAAACCCATATTATATGGCCATGTTACTTATCCCAAATTCAGATAGCTCAAATCGATACATTTTACTAGTTACTTGATTCCGTTATGTTGAGAAAGCATGTCTAGGGACAATGCATTAACATCTCAGGTATTGTATTTACGAAAAAAATGCACATCCAAAGAACATTAAAGGAAAAACCCACAACCACTAACAGAAAGGCATTCTTAATTTTCTGGGGGTTAATGATTTAAATAGGGAAACTGACCATTGACAAATGTCTGTAGACGTCAGCAAAAAAATAAAATAGACAATACTACAAACAAAAAATGGGCTAACAAAATAATCAATCTAATTTTCAATTGTAATTACTTATACGGATTGGTGAACCTTATATTTAGACTGGTGCCCATACAAATAAAAAAAGGAAATTCCTAATTATATTTAAGCAGGCGACTAAAAATATTTGTGGTTCCATGAGTTGTTGCAGATTAGGCCCATTCGATAATGTTCAGGACAGAGATATTCATATTCTTCCCTACGATAAGAAACTTTGACATATATCTTGAAAATACTATAGGGCAATTGCAAAAGGAAGACTTTAGGACTTAATTATTGAATGCACTTGTTTTTTTAAACATTCTTAAAATCAGTTATTGCTTCAAACGGCATTTAAAAACCCTCATGGACATGACATTAAAATATATGATGGCGTTTGATTAAAAACTGTACATGATACCATTCCAACAGAAAAATTAGCCACAGAAAGAGGCGCAAAAAGAAAATCCAAACTTAAAAAGGGAGAACACACAAAAAAGCATTAGAGTTCAACTTACCAAAACAGACGTATCTCGGCAGCTAACCCGACGAAACAAGCCAAACTTTTAGGTTAACGAACAATAACCGCGCGCAGCTTTCAAGAGCGATTCAAACGATGCAAATTGAAATATTCATAAATTATCCTGTGTTCTGATAAGTCGAAATTAACAAGCTGCATTCATAAGCTATGTTGCGCCATATTTGTTTCATAAAAATTTTATAGATTTTTTATGTTGATACGTTACAATGTAAAGAAGTGAAGAACAAATACCAGGAAACGATATTGTGCAAAATTTTATTGGCGCATATAACTGTATACTTAAATATGAAGAGATAGAAAATTTGTTCTGAATTTATTGGTTTTAAATAAAAAAAATTCATCATTAAATTTATTTAGTTTAAAATTTTATTCCTGTAATGGACGCCTGGAATATCATTACACTTACTTGAACCATCCCTAAACAACGAAGTAACATTTATTTAACTCAATCATTCACTAACTTTGCAGGATTGAAAATAAAAACAACCTCATCCTTTATACCGTTCCTTAAAAAATCAATTATTTGACTTCGGGAAAATTGTTTCATCTGCAGATCTTAGGTGGCGAAATTCATTTTCATTTTGAAAAGTGTCAAATGTTGTATTATTTATTTAATTTTTAAAGTTTATGTTAACTCTTACTCAGAAAAATTATACTAAGAACTGGCCACGAAAATGTCTTCTTTGAAGGATACGTTAACTAGGGTCTGCTTTTGTTAGAAAAGTAATGTTTAATATTATTAACTTGTTGTATACTTTATTCTTAAGAACCTAAAATTTTTAAACTAGCCTTGACGTTGACGTTTCATTGCACTAACTATAATTTAAGTAGATTGGGCGGCCTTTTTTAATTCATGCTTCTACGTTAAACTCGCTTTATTTGTAACTGTTTTGTGTTTTTTCATCCATTGATCGGTGTCGCAATGCGTTATGGCTGTTCAAACTCGTCATTTTATACGTAGTCGTATTCTTGTACGGGTTGATTTGCTAAATCGTGACCATATTAATTTAACTGCTGAGCGAAATTGGACCGTTGCTTGCATTTATTCTGAAGTGTGTGATTATCTTGGGATTCCCGAATCAAAACTTTTTGGCCTTGCAAAGCATTCAGGTAATGTGGTTATATATTATGTAATGTATAGAAATTGGATTCATGTTTCTTGATCCTGATGTTCGATTATCCACTTTCGAAAAGAAGAATTTCCCTACACGTCTGGTCAGTTTAATATTTGTTGGATTTAAACAATATCCTTTTCCTAGCCTTTTGATTTCGTAAATTTGAAATATTCTTAATTTAACACTTGTTGGTCATACTAGTATCTGCTAAATCTCTAAAGGGCAATTTTGCTACTTAGATTAAAAGAGCAATTATTAATACATCGGCTGAGATGCGAAGTATGACTTCTGCTAGGTTTTAATGAAATCAGCGATAGCCTCACGTTGGTTATCTTTTCGTGTTATTAATACAGGCCTTTGGGAACAAACACATTTTCAAAATTTGTGGCTGCTTCAGATATTCAGGCGCGAAAATCACTATGCTTTATAAGTTCTTTTTTTCCTGTATCCAGAAATTCCTCAGAATCTATCTAGATCTGTTAAGAAATTACTTTTTTATTCAGGTTAATTGAAACGTCCTAAATGACTCAAATGGTTTTACCAAAAACGATCAAAATCCTAGAATTCTCATCTGGTATTTCCATTTCTTAATGCAATAAACTCAACGCACTTTCTTTGTTAATGTGTTCTTAACATGTCATGGTTTTAGAGCTTCATTAATTCCCATAGCAAGCATAAGTATTCAGTGGCTAAAGCTGCCAGCATCTCCGAAAACGGTGTTGATGAACCACTTCTTTTTTACTTTCGTGTTCGTTTCTACGTGCCCAATCATTGTTTACGGGGAAGACTGGTGCGACACCTTTACTACGAGCAGTTGAAGCTCAATAGCCAGACGTACAGATTATTATGCAGTGACGAAGTTTACTTTCAACTTGCTGCATTTTCAATCAAAATGGACCTGCTGGCAAAACGTCCTTCCGACTATAAGTTTGATGAAAGTAACTTTAAACTGAACAACTATTTCCCTCGTTCGGTACGTTTTAGGGTGCCTACTTGCCGTTTACTTCATAAACGACATTCTATGATTGCCCGGAATATTTTTTCTCAACCCCATTTTCGTGTGCCTAATGCTGTCTTCTAACAATCGATTCCATGTTAGTTATAAGGAAAAATTATGTATGGTATTATTTGAACTCATCCATTATACTAACATTTAACTTGGTTGTTCATCTGATACAAACGTTGCCTTCCTGATGTTAGTCAATTTCCTTGCAGAAGCTAAATTCATCACTTAATTAATACTTTATAGCACTTATGCCATTAAAATGAATTCGCATTCATGAAAGCAATCTCATAGATAAGATTTTTCTCAAAAACTAAACGGTTTGGATATCTTATTAATAATTGTGCTTGAATGCTTGCTGCCCCAGTCATGATTTATAACTCGAATTTGACCTTTAGCATCAAAACTGTTACCACCATAGCTCCATCAATGTATCTGGTGAAATTTTATCGACCGAAACGTTTAATAGTAGGACAAAGCATTATTTATTTTCTCCCTAGATGATTGACAGTTACGGAAAGGACTACCTCTACGCAAACATCCCCAACCTCATCGCGCCCCTTTCCGGCCAGGTTCGTGAGATCCTCCAGTGGCGTTTTATACGCCTAGCATCTGAGTCCTCATCTAACTTCAACCTACACCTCTATCGCGTGTCACCTCTTGATGTCAGTACCTCCAGTTTTAGACTTACCGTGTCTGTGTCCACGTTGAAGCATTCCAGCCGCCTGAGGCGATCTCATAGTGGTCGATCAAGCCTCATCCTTCCCTCCGGAAAGGGCTCGTTCTGGTTGGGAATCGGGCCCAATGGCTTTGAATTTCATGAGGTAAGTGTATTTATTTTGACCTTAAATGGCACATGTTTCTGTCCTCTAAGTCTATCCTGAGTGTGTCTTTTGGGGCTGTTGGCTGCCTGTGTTCTTCGGTTGGTGGTTTAAATGGCTTGCACGCCTGCTTTATGGTTTAGTTAAACAAATGTACAAGTAACTAACATTAAAAGGCGAAGCTAAATGGTACTATAAGTTCTCGGGAGTTCAAATTGTTAATAATCTCGGTGGAAGTACAGTGCCAGTTGCATTGCCCTTTTATTGACTACTAGGATTTGCTAAGGCCCTCCATTTGTTTACACAGGCGTGTGCTCACCTCAGACTTATGCGTGTTTGTACTTTGGGCTTTAGGAGGACGACGGTAAACGGATTGCTCATGTTAGCAGTCTTCCCTGGAACAAAATCTACAAAATCTCGCACAAGGTATGCATTCTTTTAGTTATGTCATCATATGTTTATATCTCGTTGTAATGTGCCTACCATTCGATTACTCTGGGGTTGGCACACCAGCAGGATTAACTACCAGACATGCATCAGACCATCATGCGCAAAGGCAAATGGTCTAGAGCGTAGGGAGGAGATTAGAGTGGGAGTGAGGAGAGGGAGTGTCGCTATGAAACCTCCTCTCTGAAGACAACTGTGAAAATGAATTCACTTCTGCTTGTTTTACAATTTTTTCCTGTTTTTCAAGATACCCACGTATCTTGACCGAATCAGTTGTGGTTTTTGCCTTTTCTCTGTTCTGATCAAAGCACCAGATTTGGATGTTCATATCGCCGTGTTGGTTTGCTTGACCGTACTGACACACACTTCTGAGAAGTCCCATCGTCTGGGTGCTATGCGTGAAAGAATCGCCAACTTCTTGCATACTGGAAGCCCTTCGTCTGTCACAGCTGAACACACTGCACTGATTTGAGTCATTGTCTGGCTGATAACTAGGACAGGGCCATTTAGATCCTGAACCCGCCGTTTGTGTTTGATGATGCTTCACAACAGTTTTGACCATTTACTTAGCAAATTCTGCATTCTACTGAAACCCAACCCAAATCACCTTTTCATACTTTGGAAATGGCAGAGTGATCAAAGTTCACCTCGCTCAAACTTTTTTTCCGTTTGTGAGGTGGTTTCAACCGAACTCACACCCGTTAACCCTTTTTTTATACAAAAAACTCTGACGCACAAAAGTACAAAAAGCATGGCCCTCAACTTGTCTCTATATTAGTGCATTCCCTTGCGAATCTTCGAAGGTCTATTGGCCTCGAAATCAAATTGCAGGACTTCGTGAATACTAGTTTACGTGAAGGTGAGAGCTGTTTTGCAACTACATGCTCAGGTACATACCTTGAAGGCAAATCTCGTATGGCATTGGGTTCGTCTTCCTGTCCAGTCTAGTCGCGTCGCGCTTCTATACCCCCGAATGATTGCTTGCTCACTGATTGGTCGGTTTTTAAAGCTCAGCCATGACGTCGTTAAAGCGTTTTGTGTTTTGTTTAAGTCATCTCATATTCTCGAAGATCGGCTTTCTCGTGCTTTTGAAAGAAATATTTGCCGGTCATATTTAAGAGGCCGATAAAAGTTGGGGAAATTATGCACTAGTGATAAGAGATTTAACAAAAAATGCCAAAATCTCCTGTCAATCAATGCGAACCGGGCTGTTTACTGTTGGGTCTGTTGTGGGTCCCAGCATGTGGTCTTGAACCACGCCTGAATCACTGAATTAACTCTGACCCGATTCCGCTTCCCTGATGCCCGCGGTGAAGAAAAAGACCGGAGAGGACGTGGGCACAACCATTTACTTCAGAGCTCGTGGTTGGCGTTTGCGCGTGTATTTATAACTTAGATGGATGGGCTAACATCGAGACCTAGGTGTGGGGATAATCGATGGTAATCGTACGCGGTAATGAGGGGGGAGTTGAGGATCCGCGCGGCTGACGACATGCTGCAAAAAGGGGGACATTGCATCGAAGGCTTTAGTGATCGAATTAACGAGTGTGAATCAACACGTATCACAACAATTCTGTATTCACTAGTGTTGGATTTAATTTGGTATATGTGTTGATTGTTAACCTAGAATGTCGGGATTGGTCTAAAGTATCCGCGGATAACGGGGCAGTCCTGTGGTCTGTTCAGGTCATCCCCGTAGTATGCTCGATCATGTCACGACACCTACATGAGCTGCCCATTGCCATGACCAACTAACTTTCACTGTTTGCTCAAGCTGCCCTGTTTTCTGCTGTTCTAAATGCCACACTCAAGCGGTTACAATGTCAAATACCTTACTACAAGCAAAGGTATCGTGCAAGTACTCAGCCCACACGATGTGTCCGTGTTTACTTCTTTTAGTCAAGTCGTGTTCCCACGTGCAGTTATGTTGTTAGGCAACGGTCGCTGTTTGCATGACCCTACACGGTAAGGTAGACGTCGTTTAAACAACTCATTATGAACTCTGTAAATCTCGTGCCTTAAGTATTGTCAAAAGGGTCAATGCAATTTACCAAATTTACCCTTAATTATTTCGTGAGTGCTTATGGCCACCGGCGATAATCCACCATTTCCCCACCCTGTCTTAGGTCAGTATTCACTCCCCTTAAATGTAAATGATTCCAAACTAATAACAAATGACAACTTGTGTTGTCTACACTTTAAAGATAAACACCTAGACAAGTGAGAACATTGCTCCCGTTTGCTGAGTTAGCGACCAGCCGGAGTTGACCCCATAAGGCCTTATCACACCCAGCCAAGTGGACATCTGCTTGCCAGCAGTGCCTTCATGCGCCTCACGTTCGCAATTTCTTCACTTTTTGTGACTCAAAGGATGTTGGAGTGTCTGTCTCTCACGGTGTTTGTTTAAAGAACCTTCCCGACTGTGTGTATGCGTTACACTTCAAGCTTTGGAGGTGTTGGATACTACTCGACCGCTCGATGACTCATTCCCCTGCGAATTATGTGCTCCGTACGACCTCTTCTACTCGTTTGTGTGGGTATGCGAACTCGTACAGCCTGCCACACCTGCGTATTTGCTAGGTCACTGGCTGGTAACCGACTTGTGTTCGGTGTGTGTGTGTGTGTGTGTGTGTGTGTGTGTGTGTGTGTGTGTGTGTGTGTGTGTGTGTGTGTGTGTGTGTGTGTGTGT